>PVHP010000176.1:0-186440 GCA_004024765.1 Zapus hudsonius
AAATATTTTGCTCAATTTCTATTTAGCTCAGTTATTTGAAAAATTAGCAAAGACAAATAGCAACCAATATGGGGTCTCAGTTTTGGAGAGACAATGGGAAGGGTGGGGATTGTGGATACTAAAATGTTGTCCCTAAAAGTGCAGGTATATGGTGTGGCAAAATGGTAATATATAAGCTACAATAAGATTACTCTTAAGTGCCTTTTAGGAACATAGACTTGGTGCTCTCAGAGCTTCAGTTCTACAAGAGAAATCTGGAATCACTTTTTAAAAATGCAAATCACTCAAGAGTGTAAGAGCCATGAAGGGGGAGAATATCCAGAGACATTGCCCCCCTCAACAACACCACACAAGTGTGTGTGGGGGAACCCGGCTGCCTCTTGTGCTTTCCATAACCTCCTACCCCATGGGACAATCCAGTATGCCCACCGAGGAGGATACCCAGTGGATTGGGGACAGGGAGGAGGGAATTGGGGAATATCAACGTAATATCTACTAATACAATGCATCTAATTTTGGACAATAAAAATATCAATTAAAAATGCAAATCACCAGTGAAATGATTGTAGAAAAAATGCCTAGAATCTCAATACTAGGAAGGCTGAGGCAGGAGGATTTCAATTTCAAGGCCAGCCAAAGGAAGACAACAAAGCAAGACTCTGTCAATAAGAAATGTACTTAAGTGTTAGCAACCAACGTGAAGCCAAAACAAATACAAACCTAAAACAACAATAATAATTAGCATTGTGGGAGCTAAATAAAATACATTTGTGAGCTGCATATGGTCCATGTACTTTTCAATCTCTGCTATAACAGTTCTCCTGTTAGGTTGTGTTTTTGAGTTTTCTATGGATTTCTCGCTCCTCCCTTGTTTACACAGCTATGTTCATTGGCACCTGTTTGTTGGACAGGTAGAGAAATCAGATCATATCACTTCTCACAATAATATATAAGGTTGAGATGGATATGCTCTCTAGGAGTAAAGGATAAGAGATTTCTTTGAAAATAAATTACCGATTTAAAGACATATTTCCTATTTGTATACTAATGATGAAAAGAGCAGTATCAGAGAAAAAGAGCAGTTAGGACCCATGATGATTCTATCACAAAGTCCCTCTTTTAGGCCAGGAATGGTGGTCAAATTGTTGCTACACAGGGCTGGGGAGATGGCTCCCCACTTAAAAGCACTTGCTTGCAAGCCTGCTGGCCTGAGTTCTATACTCTGGTGCTCATGTAAAGCTGGATGCAAAGTAGCACAGGTGCTTCTTGCAATGGGCAGATGAGTCATGGGGAATCTGCAAGTTTCAGAACCAGATAGACTACAGCACACACAGCAGCAACACAATGAAAAACTGTTTCCAAAAAGGCAGAATTTGACAAATGCCCAAGGTTGTCCTATTAACTGCCTTACTCCTACCTGCCATTGTTTTAAAAAATGGCCCATTAATGGAAATCTAAGAACAAAAATACAAGAAAGGTTTATCCAGGAACTTTGTGGTATCTATTTTAATTGCCCAGTGGTTTAACAACTTGAAGACTTTTGTTTTGTTTTCTAGTTAAAGTTGGTTGATAATCGATCTAGACAATTAAAATTTGACTATAGTTGTATAAGAAAAAAAGCATCATTCATTATGTAGACTGAATAAAAGGAGAAATTCTGTTTTGTCTCAGGTAATAATTTATCAGGCTGAAGAATTTTCCTTGTGTATACCATTGACTTCTACATGATCAGAATGAAATCATTTTGATTTTGTAACTGTATATAACTTGATTGGTAATTTAGGCTTACACAAAAGGACCTAGGCAACATGTTATTGGAAAACATTTCAAATTTCATAGACCATGAGTTTTTGGTTTTATATTTTCATTGTATAATGTTTGTTCCTTGAAATTTCTAACTTTATACAATATTATCATTGTGGAGGGTTAACTGGCATATTTATAGTGGTAGTGGTGAAGGATGTAAGAGCTTTTGAAAAACAGTGTACCTACCATCTTTGCAAAATAGTAGGTTGAAGTGCATGGGTGGTTCAGTGGTAGAATTCTAGCAAAATATTAGGTTGAACTCTATGAAGTTGTTTTGTGGACTGAATTTCAGAAATTTAATGATTTAACCGAATAAATAATATTATCATAAACTCTACGTTACAGAATCAGAGACTGGGATGTAGAGTTGAACATTCAACCAGAGGCATGCAGCTAGTTACAGCAGAGCTAGGATTCTACCCAGGTCTACCTGGCCACCCGGGTGCATTCCCGTTCCAAAACCTGTGGTGGGGCGGTCGAAACAGAACAAAGTGGAAAGTAGTCCCTTAAATGAAAGAGCTTTACAAATTGATTAAGGACATAATAATCACAACAATATCAAAATTAACTCTCAAACGGGCAGTATCATAACACTAACACCAAATGATGGGGCATTCGCTTTTCTGCCATAGCCTCACACACACAAGCAGAAAGTAGCCTTGGCTGCACGATCCGAATATGACAAGGACAGCTTTCTCTAATATTTAGTCACCTATTTGAAAGAGTAGCATCTTAACTACAAATATAAAACAAACTTCTCAAATACTGCTGACTCAAGCTTAGGTGCCTTTCCAGAGTCCCAGGCTGCATTTGTACCTCTAGGTCTCCACCTGAGTGAAGCAGCATACCAGTGAAAATTGGTCTGAAAAATAAGCTTGCAATTTTAGTTTCAAGCATATTCTTTCTGTCATTTTTTTATCTGGTGATAGCAACAGGTAGTTGAGCAGAAGTGGTTAGGGGAGTCATTCTTCACTCCTTGTCCCCAGGACTATCAAGGAAGGCTCATATCTAATTGATTCTGCCTTGTGAGGAACTTTGTAGTCACTCCCCATTCCCCCATCTCTGCTGCCTCTGCTCCAACGTGAACCCTGACCCTCTCCACTGAACAATGACCCAGTCCTATGGGCCACTTGCCTCTATTCTTGCCCCACTCTAATTCAAACTTCCTAGAAAAAAAAAACAAGCTTTCTGTCCTACTTACCCCCTCATTTCTAGTCATACCAAGCATACTTAAAGATGAAAAACAACCTTCTCTCTTTACACAGCCTGCTTGGTAGTTTGAATGCAAAGGAGAATAGCACAAACATAAGACGACTCAAATGACATTCAAAAAGGTTAATTTTACAAATAAGTTAGGCCTCCAGACTGGACTTTGATAGAATACTTACTTGTGCTAATAAAATATAATAACAAAATCTCAAAGTGCATATTTTATGTTCAGAAAGTTGTTAAATGCTCAAAGGTTTAGTAAACCAACAATTCTGATGCTTAAATATTATCACTCTGAACACATATAACTTCTGTTGATGACATTAGACTCTTTACTGTAGGAATGACAGTCCCAGCAGAATGAATGTGAACCTCTAGTTCTGCTGAACTTCATTTAGGCCCACAAATTCCAGGAGGAGGACAAAGGAAGAGAAAGGTAAAGGAGGAAAGCAGAGGAAAGAAGCCTGGAAGTAGAAGGAAATGCTACGCAAATGAGAGTCCTAGTTTTCTGTTCCAACACAAACAGGGCAGCTCAACCTCCTTCCCTGTTCCATTCTTCCCTTCTTTCCTTTCTTTTCTTCTCTCTCTTTCTTCTCCATACAGCAGTCCTTCAGAAGAATTCATTCAAAAAGGATAATATCTAAAGTAGTCTATACAATTTGGAGTGGATGAAAAATATTCAATGTATAAGCAACTAATTGAGTGTGTTACAAGCAGTTTAAATACTCAGTATTAATAAATGAATTCTTCTTTAATAAATATAAAACTGTCTTCTCTGAGCTATCTTATAGGTGTTCTGTTTAAACCAAGTGTGTTGATTCATACCTGTATCTCAGTACCCAAGAAGCTGAGGCAGGAGAACAGCAAGTTTGAATTCTGCCTGGGCTACAAAGTGAGACCCTAACTAAAAACCAAAAGTAGGAAAAGGTACTTTTACAATAATCTGATGTTTCTAAAATGGGCTTATCCCTAACAATATTTTATTGATACCATCCTACAATATTTTTGTTTTAATTTATTTTAAAATCTATTTCTGTTTACTAAGCAAGAATAATTTAAGATAAAATGTGCAGCATATCCTATCTGATGTCTATGTTAAAATGTTAATATTTGTGGAATAACATATATTTAGTGCATTCTTTGACAATGAGACTTTACAATACAAAAAGCACACATAATTTCAGACATTTCTCTTTAAACATAGCAGGTAATAGATAAGAGTGAGTTCATGATCACAATGTAATACAGTTTATGATGTATTCATGAATCTCCTCTCTCTGGATATATGGATGAGGGGTAACTCAAAAAAATTAAAAGGTTATTTCTGGGCATTTATCCATCTGGAATTATTTTTATTAGTTGACTTTCATAGCATATTTTGGGGTAGATATTTTCCTTTTAACAAATTCTATATGTTTCATATTTTCTGGGCCTCACCTGCCTTAGGCAGCTGCAGCCTCCTGTGGTAATTTGTGTGTCTACCTTTGTGCATGTGTGCCTCTGGGCAACATTTCTTGAGAATGAAGTATGGGACTGCAGTTGAACTCGGCAGCAATATAAGGGCATGACCATGCTGGGAACCAATCTAATATTATGCCCAAAGGAGCTGAAAAGGAAGAGAGGCAGACTGCTTGCCTAGAGCAAAGCCTTTTTTTTCTCAAGGAGTTTAGCAAATCTGGTTAAATTCTGTGGATTTTGACCTTTTTGTAGAAACTAGATGACAGTGGCCAGAATAATTTCTACTGGTATATATATATTTTTTTAAAAATATGTTCTTTAGACATCATAGATATTCAAGATATTATATATTTACATGTACTTAAATGTAAATAAACTATATCCATTCATTATCAAATGATATCAAAGGATATTCATTATCTTGAGCATCACATTCAAAATCATAATGGAAATAATTATTTTAAATGAATCAACATAGAGTTCAAGCAGCACAGCATCTGCTATAGTAAATAAGCAGAGCAAAAAGAAGGCTGTTATGAATATTTTCAATGTGTGAACATCATGTCGAGTACCTTTTTGTACATTTACATAATTACTCCTCACCCCAGTCTTGTGCTATAGATGCTGTCTGTAGTACGAATGAGGAGATGGTGGTGAGCACTGGAGGAAGGCTGGGATGGAAGTGCAGGACTGTCTGACACTACCAGACTCCAACATCTCCTCTCAAATCACTGGTAACAAAGTAAAACTCAGAGAAAAGAAAGGAAAAAGGATGTGAGTGTGAAAAGATGTGTAGGATTAAATGGGATTTAAAAAAAATAAACTAAAATAACCAAAGAAATCCAAAAGGTACTGAGGAGTAGAAGAATATTTTGTTAGTGTTCAAGCAAGACAAAAACTACCCATTCATAAACTTTTTGCAATATTTAGATATTTACACATCACACAATTACCGTGTGAGGGTCTCTGAAGTTTGACTGTAGTACCATGAGTAGGAATGAAAGGAGCATCAGTGATCTAAATAGGGCAGGACTAATAACCATCAGTCACATTATTTTATACATGTGCCTTGTGCGCTGCAAATAAAATTATGCAGTAGCTACAAATATATGCACACCAGCTCAGTGCTCACCTGTGGATTCTCTGTGCTTGGGACAACCATAGACTGTATCTCTTCAAAGCAAAACCAATCAATCACTCAATCAAAAAAACATGGTATCATGCTAAGAATGAAGTCTCCTGTTTTAGTTAGATTATTTGCTATTTCACCAATGTTCATATCCTGTATTTGGCATGCAGAAAAATCTACTTTCTTATTCAACAAATGTCTATTAGTATTGTCAGACTCAATACTTACACATTGGAATATAAAAGAATGTTGAATAGGCCATTAAGGGAATTATTTTTCAAGCCAAAATGTCTGTATATTCATATTTCAGAAATGCTAATCCATATACAAAAAACTGAGTTATGTGATAAAAATACACGATTAATCTTTCTAAAAAGTTATGGATTCAAAGGCAGGGGTGCTGGGAGAACCAGAAAAAATCTTGGAATAGTGGGCTGTGACCTGAACTGTGAAGACAAGGGGAGAATGTTCTCGACAGGGGCCGGCCAGGGGAGGAAAGGCCCCAGGGTGGGAATATGCAGTACAGAACAGAGTTCAGCAGGCAGGTAGAATGCCCTCACCTTGTGGTCAGAAACAGCTTGAGGGTGAGAAGTAGTTTGTGGTCTTCAGAAGAGGGTGTTACATGCCAGTTTGAGAAATGAGAATATCTGGAAGCTGTCTCTTTCTCAAATGAGATGGGCATTTCTGCAGGGGCAGTGGACAGCTTTGCTGGCCAGAACATACCAGATGGCCACCAGGAGAGATTCCACCCCACTGTTAACTATGATAAACTGAGCCTCTGATGGACAGTATTAAATTAACATACATAGATGTTTAGAGTGACCTATATTGAGAATCCAGGGGAAAAATGAGCAAAATTCAATAGAATTCTATACTGTGAATCAATAAGGGTTGAATAAAAACCCAGGGGAGGGAGTGCCTCCAGTTGGAACTTTTTGAAGACTCATTATTAAACTCCTCTAAGTGGGTCCGAGTAATTTAGAAAGAACAATTGAACCAAGTTTCCACAATTTGTGCACCATGTTTCAAGAATGTCAAATTAGCCTCAAATAATGATGTCTAGTATAAGTGGGCAATGTTTACTGCTCAGTGGCTACACATAGCTTGCATATTCTTTAGACTAACAGAGCTTCAAGCCATAATTAGCTACCTTGCCTAATGAGCACAAGCAAGAACTTTTGGAAGGTGGTTGAATGAAATTGTCTTCAAAATCCGTAAGCAACAATGAGGAGGGAAAGACAAGGAAGAGCTATTAGTTCCAAAGGCTTCTGCAGTGACTTCCCAGCATTCAAACATTTCTCCAGCACACTTTGCATCATACGCTTAAGCAGAAAAATCTTACTTTCCTCACTAATTAAGGACTTTCTGCCTCAGGGGTTTTTCACGAGCACATAATACAAATAGTAGTATCTCCTTCACATTCTCACCCAATGAATTCTGAAGCTGTAAATAAAATATAAAGCTCAAATGCCAATACTGGAGGTGAGGGGAAGGGCTGAGTACAGAGATGGCAGGTTGTGAAATCAGGCAGTTTGGAGGTAGGTTCCCCAGAGAATCCCATTCAGAATTCTGCAGCCCTGATGCTGGAGACATGGGGACCAAAGCAGAGCTGCCTCAGCTTCCAAGGAGGGGCAATTATGTCATGGATGAAAGTCAACCTGAGGAAGGGAAACAGGCATATCGACATTTCCATCTGATCACTGTGGCTGCTGAATGGCTGAACGTAAATGATATACATTGGTTTTCGCCTTAGAATTTGGCTTCTTTAGAAAAGCAAAGTTACCAAGTTATTCTTGGGGAGCTACATAGTACACTGAACTGAAGTGACCTCACTATAGGCTGCTGGAATTAAAAAGCTCAGACCTTCCAATGCTATTTGCTTGCCATGCGGGTGATGCTGTGGGGAATAATGTAATCCAGAGCAAGTGAAGGTCTGGCCACGGGGGATTAAGGGTCAAACCATTCAAGGAATCAAGAAAAGAACCAGTTAAAGGAAGAGAAAAAATGATAGAATTGGGCCTAAATCATTTAAAGATATTTTTATTGATTTGCAAACAAAGAGATATAGAGAGAAGACACACACACACATACACACATGAGAGAGACAGAGAAAGAGAAAGAGAAAGGGAGAGAGAGAGAGAGAGAGAGAGAGAGAGAGAGAGAGAGAAGGGAAGAGAGAAGAGCTCCAGCTGCTGCAAAGGAATTCTAGACTCATGTGCCACTTTGTGCATCTGGCTTTACATGGGAACTGGGGAAATGAATACTGGTTATTAGGCTTTGCAGGCCAGTGCCTTAATCACTGAGCCATCTCTCCATCCCTGGGCCTAAATCCTTTAAAAACTCAGAAAGATGCAAATGAAGTAAATAAAAAGCCTTAGTCTTAAAACATCAATGAAAACATTTATCAGGACTTTGGTTTTATAGATACAGAAGGTTGAATAGACTCTTAAAGACACATCAAGCATCTGCAGTGCCCAGCTGACTCTGAGTTCTAGATCATTTCAATCGAGCAAGGGAAAGAACACTGAGAAACAAATCCGCAGGGTGAAGAAGTGATCAGGATATTCAAAGACGATGATGTAAAAGTGTGACACTAATACTTAAAACTACTCAAAATACTAAGACTTTAATATGTTTGCCAATTTCAATGACCACAAAACCAAGTGTACTTCAAAACACAAGAACCAATTAGAGTAAGTGAAAAAAAAATCCCACTGATAATTATAACAAAAACAAATAATGTTAAATAGGAATAAACTTAATAATATACAAGAGATTTGTGGAGATAATTTAAAAAATCTCACAAGGCATAAAATCTAAAATGAAGAATAATATTCAATTTATAGATAGGAAAGCACAATGTTACTAATATGACATTTCATTTTGAGAAAAAGAGCCTATGCATTCAATGTAATCTCCCCAAACAACAATAGCTTTAAAACAAAATATAAGAAATTGGTTAATTTAATATGTAAGTATAATATGTAAGATAAGTAATATCATACTGAAAAACTGAAGGGTGCGGTGAAGAATTTGTTAGAAGTCAAAATATACAACTGAAATAATTAAAATAGCAGTGTGGCTGAGCGTGGTGTTGTACACCTTTAATTCCAGCACTTGGGCGGCAGAGGTAGGAGGATCACCATGAGTTTAAGGCCACCCTGAGACTACATAGTGAATTCCAGGTCAGCCTGGGTTACAGCGAGACCCTACCTCGAAAAAACAAAAAACAAAAAACAAACAAACAAACAAAAAGTAGCAGTGTGGTGGGGCCAACACTGACAAGCAGACAGAAGATTCCAGACCTGGGCTCCGAGCACATGCGAGTTGTAGCTAAGAGTGAATGCTACATCTAACAGGGGAGACTGTACTGAATATGATGTAGAGGTCATCATGATCTTATTTAAAAATATGTAGATCCAAGCTTTCCACATACAAAAGATAAATGGAAGGTGGATTAAAGACTAAAACACACACGCACATACACACACACACACAAAAAAAAAAAAGACCCTAAAATAATTATGACACCACATAAGAGCAAGTTTTGATGACAGAGTACAGAGAGGCCTGATTTAATTCCCATGCTGTTCACTCTGTGCCAAGTGCTTCATCTGCATTCATTCCTACACTTTACAGCAACCTAGGAAGTAGGTACTGCTACTCTCATTTCATAGCTGAGGGTATGAAGGTGCCCAGAGGTGATGTAAGTCTTCTAAGATCTCAGAGTCAGTACGTGGCAAAGGTGGGATTCAAATCTCAACTGTCAAGGTATAGAGCACATAAAGGAACAGCTTGAGTCTCAGACTACATATGAATCCCAGGTCGGCCTGGGCTACAGCGAGACCCTACCTCAAAATCAAAAACAAACAAACAAAAAACCCAGCTTGATAAATGTGGTCTCAAAAACCTACATTCTTTTTCATGACAAAGGTTTTGAGAGCCACAGTAAATTGAAATGGTAGACTGAGAGAAAATATTTGTAGCACACAGCAAAATGGTATAAAGAATACATATTTGACTACAGCCTACAAAAAAAGAAAAATGGGAGATGTTCATAAATAATTTAGAGAAGAAATAAAACTAGCCAATAAATACATAAAAATATTCAGCTTCACTAGTAATCAGGGAAATGCAAATTAAAATGTCACCTAGAAAACATTTCTCATTGGGCAGAGCAGCAAATAAAAAGGTTTGCTAATATAAGGTGTTGGCAAGAATTAGGGAAATAGACCTTCTCCCTTACTGCTGAAAAAAGCATAAATCCATGGAGCCACTCTAGAGAGCAATTTGGAAGAACCAATTAAACTGAAACCATGCGCGGCTCAGGACCTAAGACACAATACCAATAGCTCATTTTATAAGGAGCAACTGCTAGGTGCCAAGCCTTTAACTCAAAGGCTTACATATATTAACTCATCTAAGTCTGATCACAATTCTATGATGAGGAGAATGAAATTTACATTGTTTGATAACTTGTCTAAGCTCCTCTAGCTGGGAAGTTGAGAACTGAGATTAAATCAGCAAAATATACTGCATCGCTGCACACAAGGAAGTTAGTAGAGAAAAGGGAAAAAGATATTTTTAAATAGAACTATATATACCTACACAAAACGTGGTATAAGTGTTTTACAGGAAATGATTGTGTTGTATTTTAGTCATAACTTGGTTAAAAGCAAACAAGATCTACATGTTTTATGTGGCTGAATCGGAAATGAGTATTGTTGAATGAATGAAGGCATGTTACTGAAAGAACTATATAGCATGGCTTCATTTATGTAAAGAAAATCAAAATTATATTTTTGATAGGCAAATAGGAATACACATAAAACAGTCTAGAAGAATAATCACTTTAGTTGTTTTCCACTTGGAAAGGGGTAAGAGGACTGGGAGAGGAACTTGGAGATGAAAGGAACTTTATTTATTTATGAGAGAGAGGGGCAGGTAGATAGATAGAGGAAGAGAGAGAGAGAGCACCAGGACCTCTAGATGCTGAGAAGGAACTCCAGACACATGGGCCACTTTGTGCATCCTGCTTTACGTGGGTAGCGGGTCATTAAGCTTTGCAGGCAAGTGCCTGAACTGCTGAGCCATCTCTCCAGTCCAGAAATTATTTTTATATTAATACTATATTCTATACATGTTTTTTAAATGCAAAGTAGTTACATGTTATCAGTGTAATTAAAATAAAACAATACAGCAGTAAAATAGGAAGTAGGCAAGTGGGTGCCCAGAAGCTTGGGTTCTAGTTATACGTCTTATCTCGGTATTAGGTCAAGGAATCAACTATTTTGAGAGGCCCAAAGTGGAGGCAGATGTCTGTGAGCTTTTGAGGAGTATCAGTGGTTTGATATGACTACAATGGGAAACAGTCAACATGAGATTATCATTACTTTAAGAGATTATATCTCATTTACATTGCATCCTAACAGTGATGAGCTTGTCACCCAATAGGCTTGCAATAAACACAGAGATTTCAGAGGGATGTGTGTTGGAGGAGGGTAGAAGCAGCTGAAGAAGACGGGATGGACAATATTACTTACAGCCAGGAAAAGTCATGAAGGAAGAAAGCAGCATTTTTATGGTATCGATAGATAGAAGAGAGGCGGTTTAGTTGCCATAGTTAACACTCTGCTTGCAGAATGGTATGCTGAGACTTTAGAGCAGGGCAGAGAAAGCAAAGTGAGAGGAGCTGGTGTGCAGACAGTTGGGTTAAGTCAAGTGATACTCCGTTCTGGTTCGGGAGCAATGGAACAGAGCCGTGAAGAGGGGGTGCTGATGGTGCGAATCATGATGATGACACCTGCGTGCTCATGATGTTCAGGGAGCAATATCTAGGGACACACAGGCTTCTCCCGAGAAATTCTAAGCCTCAAGTAAAGTACGTTGTCAGCTTCTGACTACATTCCACCCTGGAGCCTAAAGGGACACACACTACTCTTTGGATTCTCCCTGCTTTGTCTCAGAGTCAAGTTTCATACATAACATGGAAGGGAGAGGGTTCATTAAGGCAACAGTATCAGCTGCGGGTAAAAATTCAAATCCAAGGAGAAGACAAGACAATTTTAGGAATGTTGAAAACAGTGTATGTGCCAGATAGGATCATGTAGAAAAGTAGAAAAAAAATCAGAGGGGTTAGGCACTTCTCACAGCATCGTAAACACAAAGTGCAACTATCACTGTATCATATGAAAACAGTTCTACAGAATACGTCATTACAGATATAGTGAAAAATCTAAATAAGTGATAAAAAGTTTCCTATCAAATCTAGCAGCTACCTAAACTCTAGGAGACACAAGTAATCCACTAAAACCAGAATGGGGTTTCAAATCAGACACTATAGTCAATTTAAATGGACTGGTGTTCAGGTGTTTTGCAGGAAAACTCTTATGTTGGCTGATTAGTCCTTTAAAAACTGAAATTGCCTTTTCTACTAGAGATACCTAAATAATGGGACTCAAGGAGTTCCTTCTGCTGAAAGCTAAAAGAGATGATGGGCATGACAAACCTCCCCACTTGACTTCACTAGGCACCCGTGACTTTAGACACATGGCACAAGGGACATTTAGAATCACCCCTAATTTTCAGTCATTATCTACTTTCCCTTGCCCTAAAACCACTCAGATTTTCCTTTAAGCATCAAACCACTGCTGAATTTGTATTTGCACATGTGGGATTGTAGCTAGTCTCAGCAGTGAGGTTAGGCCTGGACTGACTAAAGTAGACCTATGATCAGAGGGCATTTGACTTAATCCTGCCCCCCCCCAGGATATTGTTGATGAGGCATTAGAACTAGAACTGCCCTAGCCTTTAAGCCAGTTGAAGGAAACAGTAATATACCAAGTACCACAACACAAAGAGAGCACAGGAGCCCAATAGCTGCTGAAGGTGGTCAAAAGTTTATGTGTCACCAGGACCAGGAGACAATAACATGCTCCCTCCTTTCTTAACTTTGCACAGAACATGAACAGGAGTTCGTATTAGTCACAACCAAAATATTCCTAGCTGATGAAACTCCATTTATCTGACTAGTGGTTTTAAGCATAACTATGGGAGTAATACTGAGCTACACTTTAGCATTTGATGGGGAGAATAATAAAATAACTTTTGTATAGAGAAAAGCTAGGCTTTTTTTTACCATAATTAAAATTTTAACATACATTATTTGCTTAGACCCAAGCATCCCTTCATTATTTTTGGCACTCCCTAAAATTTATTCCATATGGATACTGGAGGGGATGTTTGAATTCTAAATGAAGAGACTCAACCATTACAAGCTGCATAAAACATAAGTAAAACATTTTTTGCCAATTTTTTATTTGTATACCCTATTTAAGATCTGGGAATATGACACTAAAAATGGTCTCAGATTTAATGTTGATTTGTATTCAATGCCAACAGTAAAAAAAGAACCTTAGAGTCTTTGGTGTTTTTACTTTAGAGAGCTGCTATTTCTTAAGAGCATTTTCCCAGACTGTTTAGCTAGGATAGGAGAATGGTTTATTCCTTATATGTGAGGAATAATTTCCACCAGTAGCCTGGAAAAACATACAATAGTATTCTTTTCTGCAAGAACTTATGGAAGCAATGAGATTTTCCTCCTTAGCTTCTACCTGATTGACGGTGAGTCACATGCTTTGAGTACTCTGGTGCTGGAATGTTAAGATTCAGAACCTGCGTGTACCTCTTCGCATGGAGAAATGAGAGTAATTTTGGTGCTTTTATCAGTAGATAAGCAGGAAGGCTGTGTTTAGAGTGGTCTTGCCGGCGGTCTTGTTTAGTCGCTAGGACATGACACCTTGTCCGAACTTGACTTGCACACATCTCATCATTGTGGCTAGTTCCTGCTATCCAGCCTGTGTTCAGTCAAGCTGACATGTATTAGTTCAAAGAACTTTACACATTTAACAGGAGACAAAGAAAGGACACCTGGTGCTGTATCTTTACCCTCACCTTGTGTACCTCTACACTCCTCACTTCAACTTTCTGCAGATTTTATATCTCACTATATAAAGGCCATTTAATACTTTCTTTGCTCAGCACAATAGATTTTTTCTTTTTCTGATGGGCAGTTTAATAAGAGCCGAAGCTGCTTGCTCAAAGATCTGTGTACTTCAGACCTCACCTGAGCCACTGCTGGGGAACACAGGCGGACAGTGAACACAGTCTACATCCCAGGTGCTATGTCCATATTTATTCAATAAAGACTAGGTGGCTTGGGACTATAATAATCAATCCTTTGTTTTTTCAGGATTTTATGAACTATAAGGCAACCAAAATATGTTTTAAGGTCATGCTTTTAAAGTACAAGACAAAATTTACACCAGGGTTTAGGAAGGCTCCTAGTTAAGACTAAAAATCTCTGCAGGAGGTCAACCGCATCCACACTGTGAGAGCATGGTGGTGGCAGTGGGTGGGGGGAAGTGTCACCCCACTTACTCCAATCTCTTTTCTGACATTAATTTCTTCTGAAAGGCACTGCCTGTACCTGCTTACCTTTTACATGTAGCTTCATGAGATAAAAATGACATCAAATGAAGTGATTTGGGAATAGACAATTTCCCATAAGGCTGTTCTTTCCTCCAAGAATTTAACAATAAATAGGCATTAAGTTTAATCATTGTAAATGAAGTCTAAACTATGCTCTTTTTATTCCAGAGTGTGAACTATATAAACATCGTGTTTTCTTCCTTTTATATAAGAAACTAAACTTCTTAAGTAAGCTATTCCATTTCTTGTGGCTCCTGGGCATAAAATGCACTATTTAGCTAAAGAATATTTTCCCTCTTCCCTTTATCCTGTTGATCTTCTACAAAATAATGTACATAACTTCACCTTCAGAGCAGATTCAATGAGAAAGTGTCTAAAACATACATGGTTGAAGACATTTGTTTCCTGAGTTAAAAAAAAATCAGAAAGTAAAGCTATTATCTTGGGAACATGCTAAAAATTTAGTCATCTGTGAATGATCAAAGCTGTGTTACTAAGACACAATTAGCAACTTTTGGGGTAAGGATCCCTACTTAACAGCCTGTCTGAGGACACTTAAAAGATAATAGTAAACTTTATAAATCTCAATTTGTTTCAGCCTGTTAACTTGCAAATAGTAACAAGTTACTCTGGCCACCATTACTCCCCCAGGTAGAGCTATTACTACTGGTTGAAGACAGTGACTGTCAACTTGCTGAAAGGGACTGAGTATGAAGGCTTCCCCACCCTCCTATACTAATCTATAACTTACCGAGGGTTTAAAACGATCTCATGAGGATAGTGGTAAATCCACAGCTGAAAATCCAGAGAATGAGCATTTTCTAAAACCCAAGAAGGAAATTATATCAAAGCTTTACGAAGCTGTGGGTTTTTTCTTTAAGGAAGGTGAAAGATGAAAGGAAAACCTGCACAAGCAGCGTACCAAGAAACAGATGGTCTTTTAAAAAAATGAACTTGTGCCTTCCGTAAGTAGGCTTCTTAATTGTAGCAGACTGAGCACTTCGATGCAAATGGTTTCAGTTGCTGAGCATACAGCCGCATAAACAGGGTTAGTTCATTGACATTAAATGACACAGTATACTTGGAGCTCATCTACTACTTAGTCTGTAAACACCTGATATGTAAAATCGCATGAAGAAACTAGTGCCAAGATGGTTTAAGATTTACCCATGTTCAGTGAAGATTTAAATGCTTGGCTTTCATTTTGTTAAAGATGCTCCCTTTCATATTTAATCAATGAACTTCAGTTCCATTTTTAGTGCTTGATTTAGAATTTATGATTTTGTTTCTATCTGGCTTATCCCAAAATGAATTAAAGGAAGCTTTGGATTAGGATAGGGTGGAGGGACGACTCAAGAACTTTTAGGAGTTAAGCAGCAACACTGACTCATGAGAAGATTTCAGAAACAAGAAGATTGTGGACCACTGAGCAAACACAAGAATGATGATTTAAACATCTATTTCTAGTTAGCACAGGATCTAGGAACATCAGAACATCTCTCTGGTAACATCTCCCTCTACCAGGTGAAGACAAAGATGCATAGATGCAAAGTTACCCAGAACATCAAACTCATGGAAGAGGGGGCAGAAAGAATGTACACAGGAGGGTGGGAGAGGAGGCTGTGGAATGCTGCCTTTTGGATAGCAAGTCCACTGCTTTTATGGCCTCACAGATGTGTTTTCCTGCACATGACTGATAGATGAGGGATGGGATACACAATGTCCCAACCTTCCAGAGTAAATAGTGGAAACTGAGTAGTGCTGGGAGAGGGGAAGTCATGTCCTGTAGTGGTGTGGCCACTGGAGGATTACCTATTCTCTAGTAAATAACACTCCCCACCCATAATTAAGCAAGCGATCCTAAGTTAAATCAGTGGGTAAGAAAAAACCACTAAGGAATGGAAATAAGATGGGGCTGTAATGAAAAGGTTTTAGTGGTAAGGAAGTAACGTGGGGGAATAGGATCAAATGCATTGAGTAGTGAGGATTCTAGCTTGATGTGCCTTCTTCCTTCTATGAAGGAGGTCTCATTGCCCAGGGAGGTGGGCGTGGGAACCTTATAAGGTAAAGGCAGGGTGCTCTGGAGTCATACACAGTGTACCCAAACTTCTCTAGACAGCTGGCATCCAGCACTTTTAAGAGCATGCTGGAGACTCCTGTCACTCAGGAGAGTTGCAGAGATTTTATTACTCAATGGAAAGCTTTTTCGGGGAATCTTGAATCAGTATCTTATCATTGGTGTGGGCACTGATTTTCTAAATTGAACTTTTTGTGGACAAATCTCTAAATTACACAGATAAAATCCTGGTGGACCTCTGGGGTATGGCAGGCAAGGCACAAGGGATGTGTTATATGCCTTTGGAGTTTCAGTAAGGGCCTTGCTGAGTAACTACCCAAACCTTCACTTTATCTCCAATCTCAAGGAGGCCATGCAGATTCTTATTTTGGTTCTATTTATATTTCAGACTTGACAGTTCCTGGTTGAATTGCCTATGGACAGCAATTTAGGAGATGAATCATGTTACAGAACCCGAGCATTTGGTAACTGAAGTTGAAGTGAGATTTGGTAACACAGAGTAGCATCTATAGTTTATGTTATTATATAATAACATGCAACAACATATACTGTTCTCTTTAGACAGAGAAAAGGATTTTCAATGAATGAAAAAGAAAAAGACTGTAAGATGCTGTCAAGTGGGGACTGGATCCTTGTTTTGGCTAATTAGTAACTGAAATGGTACCATCCTCTCCACTCCTCTCCTCTCACACTCAGTTTTGATCGATTAGCAAGTACAGATTGATCTATTAGCCAGCCAATGGAATCCAGAATTCACCGGCTCCTCTCCACCTCTTGTGTTCCCATGGGATTATTGATGCCTGCAATGGCCTTCTAACTGGTCCTTTGTAGAATCCTCTCTCGTGACTGGCTAGAAGAATTCTGTTATAGTCCCTCTTCTAGTCCCAAGCTGTTCATTCTCTTTCCTCCTTCTGAGTCACACCATAAAGACAACACGCTTTGGTCTCCTTTGCCTCCAGATCTCAGTCCACTTGCCCCTCTCATCAGCATTTCAGCAGCAACTTGCTTTCTCTCTCTATTCTTCATGGCCCACAGCCTGACCTCTTTTGTATCTTTTCTTTAGCGCTTCTTCTCCGTGAAGCCTTCCCTGACTTATGCAAATGACACTTGCCTCTACTGGTCCCTATTTCCTGAGCTCTGCTTTCATTTTCATCCATATCATTTATCAACTGATTTTATTTAATTACACTAGAATGTCAATTACTCCAGGTAAAGGAACTTTGCCTATTTTCTTTATTACTTTATCTCCAGCGCCCAGAAAATGCTTGGGGTATAGTACTCAGCAAATACAGAATGAACAAGCAGAATGATGGCTGGTTAGCACAACCATGCAATCTTTTAATATCTATCTTTGTACCACAGTTCCAAATGCATACTTGAACTTCAACATTTTTAGCAGTTATTTAACATGTTGGTTCTTCCTTCGAAATTAGATACTTCAAGTGCCATATTGGTTCTTTTTTTGAAAAAAATTACAAATTGAGAACTGAAGTGACAGGACCTGCCACATTCATATGTAAATTACAGATGTGGATCTTCACATATGAATCATAAGTTTCAGTGGCACAGAATTTATCACCTAATCATCAGCACGCTGTCGTGAGCAGAAAAAGTCCATATGACTTGTGGGTGATCACGACAACGTAAGGGACCCGACAACTAAGCTCAGTAAGAATTTTAAATTTCTTCACTGGTCAACTAGTGACTGTCAGTCACACAAATAAATCCACACCCCAAATCCTAAATTGAACTTTTGAGAAAAATGGATGATTTCTATAGAGCTCCTTTTACAAATGGAGCAGTAGCCAAACTTACCAATGCCGAAGTCAGAGTGGCTCTTTCTCTGTTGACACGTTTAATGTTCTCCAAGGCTAAGTGTTTAAGGGGTCTCCATTGTATTATCTGTCACTACTATAAGGGTTTGCTATGCCTTAAAAGCTGCAAAAGACACTTAACAGAAATCAGGCATGATGGTGCATGCCTTTCATTCTAGCACTTGGGAGGATAAGGTAGGATGGTCACCTGGACTACAAAACTCCACAGTGAGTTCCAGGTAAGCCTGTTCTAGAGGGAGACTCTGCCTCAAACAATCAAAAAAAAAAAAAAATCACACACACACAAAAAAAAACCAACTCTACTCAACCCCAACAGGAACCATGCTCTTCTCAAAACCATGGTTTAAAATGCACCGTGTTGTGTCAAAGGACAACTTACAGTGTTGGTCCTCACCTTTCACCTCATTTTGAGGGAAGGTGTCTCCTGTCTTTGTTCACCAGGCTAGCTGGTCTGTGGGCTTCCAAGAATTTCTTCTGTCTCTGCCTCCCTTCTCACTGTGGGCCTGCTGGGATTACAGAGGTCTACCACAGCTTTTGGATTTTACCTGGGGTCCAGGTACTCACATTTGTAGGGCAAGTGCTTTACCCAGTGTGCCGTCTTCCCAGCCCTGTAAAATGTACTTATATTTTAATAAAATCTCCTTGATTGTGGCTGATTAGAAAATATATGTTATTATGAAAATATATGTTGTACAAAGATATAGTTACAGGAAAATTCGTAGGGAAAACTATTTGAAAACCAATACTGCTTGAATATACTAAACTATATATAATTTGTTGACTAGAAGGATGCAAATATACACGGGATTGGAGGAGGTGGTCATTGCATTTTTATCTCTAACCCAGTAGAAAAACTTATTCATATACTGGTAACACATGGACTGCATTATAGGTCTTGGCTTATTCAAAAATTCTAAGAAGGGCTGGAGAGATGGCTTATCAGTTAAGGCATTTGCCTGCAAAGCAGATGGACCTGAGTTCAATTCCCCAATACCTACATAATGCCAAATGCACAAGGTGGCACATGTGTCTAGATTTTTTTCTTTTTTTTGTAGTGGCTGGAGGCCCTGGAGTGCTTATTCTATCTCTCTTTCTGTCTTTTTCTCTAATAAATAATTATAAAAAAAATTCTAAAACCTTGAACAACCCACCTCTATTTTATGTGCCCAATATAATGTAGAGGGCAACTTCTGGTACATACATTTCCATATATTCTATAAATTTTCACTTAATACAGTACTAAGATATCAGTACCATAAAGCTCGACATTCATAGAGCTTTTTAAATGGATGCTGCAGAGTCGAAGGCAGTGAAATTGAGAAGCAGGAAGCAGTATGGCCAAGGGCAGGGCCTTGCTGGAAGCCAGCTTACCAGAGGGGCTGCTCAAAGGAAGGAATGTGGAAGGTCCAGGCAGCAGGTCAGTGTTTTCTTACTTTATACAAAACACCACTCCACATTCAACTTAAGGCACTAAATCCAAGCCAGCGATCCTTTGCTTGTGGGAAATTGGGAAGGGGCAACAATGGATTCCCATAACGAACAGCCCCAAACCTGTGTTTTACCCTGGCCCACTCTTCCTTCTATCCCTCCATCAAGGAAGCCTGCCTGGTGTGACCCAGCTTTACTGAATAGTGATTTAATTTCAATGTCTTTGGAGCACATTCTGAATCCAAAGCTCACATTTCCTCTGCTCACCAGAGAGGTCAGTGTTGCTGGGACCAGCAGATTGAAACATGGGCCTTCAGGTTAGGGCCAGAGACCAGGGCTTCACCAGCAGATCATGAACAATAATGTCTGCAGCCGGCTTCCTCCACAGCTACCAAGGGATGGTGGGAAAGCCAGAAAGAGGCTGGTAACACCTGATTTTTCTTTCCATTTAGTATATAAAACATATTTCTAAAATGGATTGAGGTCAGATAGAAATACCACAAGGCACACAGGATCTCTGAATGTGAATGGTTTGCAATGTGCGCTGTGGGCACAGTCGTCACTAATATGTATGAAAGTACAGGGGACCATTTCTCCATGTAATACATTACAACCTCTGAAAAATCAATGTCCCAGGGCACAGAAAGACAAATACAGAACTTTTCAATTATCTTTTTTTTTTCTTTCTAAAAATACAGTTCCTTTCACACAGATTCCAAAGGCAATCTGAATGACTTTTGTTTTAGTTAAGAAGATGCTGACACTGTGCAAGGGTCTCAACTAGCCCCACCGCTGGGTTATGACCCAGCATGTGGAAGACAGCCTAAACCTTGAAAATGCTGAAGGTTCATCAACATTCCCCGAGGGCCCACCAAGGGCATCTTCAGCCTTCATCTGATTAACAGGCTAGCTATAGCAATTTCTTTAAGATTGACATAGTCTTTAAAACAACAACAATGAAAATATCTGCCAGTTACTACATGGACCACACTGTTTTAAAATGAAATTTGCTGTCACACTCTCATCTTCGGAACTATAACAGAAGGAATCCAAAAAGCCCCGTTTCTTCCCATTCAGTCAAATGAGAAAGCGGAGTGAGTTGAATGTGGCAGGCAGAACTGAACTTTCCATCTCTATTACGCATAAGGCATGGGTCATCTGCCACCTTTGAAGAAAGAGGCCTGCGCAGGAATGAAGTGACATGGTTAAATGCTGAGATTTCCCGACTTCAGGGTGGGCACAAAAGAACACTGCGACAGAAGGCATGACAATGCTTTCTTTTATTTAGTCTTTCAAAACAGGTATTTCTCCTGGTGCCCGAAGCACTTCCAACAGTGTTTAGTAAGGTGTGGAGGGGAGGCTTGTCCAGCTTGCTACAGTGGCAGAGCCCTTCTTCCCAGCCGGATTCTCCAAGAAAGGCTATCATTGTCATTAGCAGAGAACAGGAAGGAGCTGGAGGAGGGAGAAGGAAGGAGCAGGACCAGAGTGTGAACAGCACCTGCTCACAGAAGGTGCTTGGTAGGCATTTGTGGAAAGCAGTGAGTGGCCTGCCACTTTAAGAGCATAGACTGGAGTGCTTGCTGTAGATGCTCAGCTTGCCTGCCCTCCACTCCCTGCTTTGGCAGCTTGGTAGGATTCCTGGTTTTGGGAAGGGGTGCTTGTAACCTTGGAATGGCTGGGCTGTTTAGCTCTAAGAAAGTTGGGATACTCTGAACCTATGATGACCACTATGGTTTGCTGATTCCTGGAGTCGGAACTCTCAGGACTCTTTCAAATGGATTTACATGGCTTCCTGACATGCTGGACGGAAACATCTCCTGGCTGTGCTCTCAATCTCTGCTCCTCTGTCAGAAAATCCATGGTCAACAGCTCAACATTCCACTCCTGAAACGCTGTCTCGTCTACAGATTTTTATATATCGCTATTGTAAAATGAAATTCATTTTTTATTAACTAGAAAGAGTTAAGATTCTTTCCTAAGACAGTACCATGCTTGATATGCTACATTTATTTTCAAGGACACAGGATTCTTAATATCCACTCTTTCACTGATTCATTCCACAGAAATTTATTGAGCGCCAACTCTGTGGGAAGCACTGTCCTTGACACTGGAGTGCAGCAATGAAGGAGACTGTCTTCCTGCAAAGTGGTAACTTCTAGTAGGAGGAGTCAGAGAAGCACACAAACAGATAAAACAACTGAGAGAGAGAGTGCTGAGTGCACACTGAACGGGGTGAACGCATAGAGCAGGCCCAGGAGGCGGAGGACTGGCTGCTTATTTCCTGCAGCCAGAGTTCCAACGAAAGAGGTGCCCTTTGAGCTCAGTGAGAAGTGACTTTGGAGAGCATGTTCCCAAGCCCTCCGTTTGCAGTCTTCATTCGGAAATACCAGAAACATGAAGGAAACACATAAAAAGACCTTTTTATCTTCTGCATTTGTGCAGTTTAGATTTCCCTAAACACTCAGCTTTATGGCAGAAAGCCACATGCATTTCTAATTGGGTACAGAGAGTCATATGAGAGAAATATTTTGTAGAATGCTCCAGATGGTATATCTAGACATTTATATGGAGCTTCATATCAAATTAATAATTATTAATTAAAGTTTAGGTTATTCAGAATAAGCTGGTTAAAAAACAAAGATAAGTGTTCAGGTCAGTACTAATCCTCTGTAAGACTTTCAAGCACACAAGGTTTGGTTAGGAGATTGCTCTTTTCTTCTAAATCTTTCTCCTTTTTCAAAAAAAAAATCCGAATGACCACAATGTACTCAGAGTCTTTATACCCTGCAGTTCAGTAGTTGCAGACCTAACCAGGTAATTGCAAAGATCTGCCTTGAGAAACATCTGAGGACTCTTCCTTTTAACTTGAAAGCAATTTCACTAGATGATCTCTGTTTTAAACTGAGTAAACCACCCATCACAAAATTCTCAAGATCAATTTAAAAATTCAACAAAATTTCTTGTGCCTCATAACACTCTTGCTCAGCTGCAAAGGCAAGATAAGAAGATAATATGTGAAATTGAGCTATTCTGAAATCTTTGCATTTTCTGATTTGTGTTATGGTATAATACAATGAAAGAGCTGCTTCTCATCCTGTCAAGTGGAACCTCAAGGACAGATTTTATAGTTTTGTTTTTTTCTGAAAATTTGATATAAAGATTTAATATACTTTGGAGAATATAAATGCTTCAGAAACTAAGAAGAAACACTTTTCATAGATATCTATATCTGATGTCATTAAATTTTAATTTAACAAAAGAGCTGATCAAAAAAGGTGAATATTCTGAACTATTTTTCTGACATTTACCTGTGATAATCTTGGAAAAATTGTCAAGTGCGTTTCCTTTCTGCATCTTGGGTATTTCATTTCCGTACTGTTCCCATTAGAGTCTCAAAAAGAACTCAATGTTTGCATAGTTATCCTCCTCTCGTGTTTCTATGGATTCTGACCTTTCCACAAACTGCCCAAAGTGGTAACCCTGGGATAATGACCTACCTCAGCAGACATTACTGATCCCCTCCAATCATCTGTCAAGAGTGGCTTTAAATAGGCCAAGTTTTCTGTTGCAAGTACCCATTCCTTTGTCCATTTTCTCTGGCTCTGCAGTATGTCTGGAATATACCTGGTGCTGGCTAGAAATGTTATGGAGTTAACTGTCAACATGTAGCCCTGGGTCAATGCAAGGAAGATGAAGGCTGATAAATACCCCAGTTCCTTTTCTCCATAAGAGGACAACTCTGAGGCACATTCTGATATAATTTTCTGCACAGCCTCCAGGGGGGCTGAGCCCCAGTTGCACATGGTGGTAATATGTTCATTAGTTTACCTTCTAGGAATTGTGTTTCCTGTTTTTATGTCCATACCTGCCCCCTTACCAGTGTTTCCTGGAAGCGCCTCCTAAATATATTATATGCATTCAAATCTTTGCCTCAGAGACGACTCTGAGCCATGCAAAGATGGCTTGGGAAGGTTGGGTAATTGGCGGCTGGTTCTGCAGCTGCCTCCAGAGTCCAAGCTCTTCACCTTACTCTGGATTGATAACCACGAGCAGGCAGTGGAGTTGGAATGCATTGGCTTGGCTTACAGAGAGGTAAATACAATCAAGTTAATGTTTACACGGCTGACAACTTATTTTTGTACCACAAAAACGGGCATCATTTGCATCTCCACACGTTGATTACAATGGCTACGACCATTTGTCTACCTTCACCCTTGCCTCATTTTTTTCTTTTTGCATCTTCTGAATTGGTCAATTCACGTGCCTAGTCTTGTGCATGGTGAGAAGATTTCAATGCTTAATCTGATGACCCACGTGTGTCATGATCTCTGGAAAATCTCCTATTCGTCCAATAGCTGGTTCTGTGGTCAAAGTTAAGAGGGCAGAAAAGCAGCTTCTCTGTGATACATAAAGCATATGTTTCTCCTTTTCCATTAAAAAAAGGTAATTCAGATGAGGAAATGTAGAGGAAGAAATAAGGAAAATATTTATTTTCCATTTCAAAATAAATTAGAAATGCATCACATTTCATAGTAACATTTTCTATCCAGTTATACATATTTTGAACTATCTATATCTGATTTCTTCTATAAGTTAATGAGTTTGCTAACCCATCAGTAGGAAACCTACTTATTTTTGCTGAAATATTGACTTGAATTTTTTTAAAAAGCTGAACACAATATAACTGCTAATTAAATATGCAAGTAAAACAAAGCAATAAACGATATAGCTAAGTGCTATAGTTGAAAACTGCATAGGTGAATGAGCAATTAAAAAAGCAATATTCTAAACTAAAGCCATCTATAGAGTAAGGCTCAGTGGTTATTAAAACGATGCCCCCAAAGCCCTGTGACTTTTTATAAAAACACCAAATAGAAAATAAATGCTAATTCAATTTCTCCTAAATATTTAAACTGCTAAAGGTTAATCTATTTTGGTGAACTAGCTATGACAAGGTGACATGTTGTAAATAATAAATGGCCTCCAATAATAAGAACTGTAACTATATTATATAATAGCAATATTTAAATCATGGCTCACAGCCACATTGCATACTATGTACCACCAGTTATCTATGTGAGGAAATATTACAATGGCTACCCTAACTCTGCAGTTACTTTTCCCAGGAAGGAGATTCTGTAGAGGAACAGACAAGTACTTAAGATGCTTTGAAAGACTGTAAAGTCTTGGATTCTTAAGCCGGCCATGATACCAATAACTACCACCAATCACTTGTCTTTCACGAAAAGGATTATTAGCCAAATGCAAAACCCCAAACAAAGAAAATAATTTTGACAGTTAATAAGCTCTCACAAGACTTTAATTATGAACACATAATGATGCTCTGGTAAACAAAGCTGATGTAAGAGAGCATGCTATCTATCACAAGATTATATATTTCACTGACAGTGATTTTCTTCAGAAAAGATTCTTTAATTTCAAAGCTGTATTCTTTGTAGGGAGAAAAACAACCTCTTTTTTTCTTATTATTTATGATAATAAATTGACACCCAATATAACCAATTCCTTTTGCCCCTGTCATATGCTGCTTGGTATTCTACTGGTGTTTCAAGAAGTTATAAAGTACACAAAGGAAGGAGGTTGTACAATACTTTTAAATAACAGACCCCATTTGCCACTTGGATACTGAATAGGCAAATATTTTAAGAATGACAAATTATGTCATAATGATTAATTTTTTTTACCAGTTATAGAGTTTTAGAAAATCTTAAGGCTATTCTGAAAAGATGTTCTGCATAGTCTCAGTCACAACAAGGGAAATTCAAAATAACAATATGGAAAATACAGTTGCGCTTTGAACATGTTGAGTATATCTTAAGACCTGGTTAAGAAAAGCACTATGTAAAAAGTCATACAGAGAAAATAGGACTCCTCTGGGGCCTGCTCAAGCTCAAAAATTAAAGAGGCATGAGTAGAATGTCTTTGACTAGGTTTGTAGAGAAATACATATATGGTAGCAATCCACTGTACCATAAGTTATGAAACATTTGTTCTTTTAAACCTTGATGTACTTGAAGTTTGATTCCAATTCATTCCAAGAGACAAAAAGCGACTTTGTTTTTTTTAAAGTCAGCAGAAATTAACTCCCTTGAATTCAGTAGATATTCCTTTTGAAGAAGCTATACTACATTTAAAATATTACCTTTATTCTTTATATACAGAAACTCAATGAGATTTCTAAATGATCTAACACTCAGATTTGAGAACATCAATAGTTAGCACATTTTAACTCATTCATAGATGGCTTCTGAATGTTATTTCTTAAGGAAAAACAGAGTTTGAAAAGAAAAGGTAAAGTTTTTAACATGATTGATATCTGCCACTTTACCCTATAAACAAAGCTAAAGAAACACATCTAAAGTTATCCAGGTAAAAGTCTTTCATCCATTCCTTAGCCTACCTAGAATTATACAGTGATCCTTTTATAGAAATTTACTTTTAAAAAAGAAGCTATGTTTATCCTCATTATCTTTCTAGAAGAATCCTTATAAAAAAGCTCATTCTTATTATATTTTAAAATAAAGAATGTCACCAGAAAACAGAGAACAAGCTTCTTATATGGAGTGAATAGGCTAAGGCCCTCCTCTCCTGCACTGCCATTTTACCATTTACCTTTCTTTACATAGTTCAGTAGAAGGGAAATAACAGGAGGCAATGAAAGGTGAAATCTCTCTGTACCTCAAAGGAACTTGCCATATTGGAAGAGAAAAGAAACTCACTGTCAATATTGAGAACTGTGAAGATGACACAGACACAATAGGCACACTCCTCAGAGAAGAACTCATTTTTAAATGGCTTGTCCTTTTATTTCCTTCGGGAAGGGGCTGGGTGGGGGGAGGGAGAGAGGAGGCCTTCTAGCCAGTGCTTTTGAAAGCCAAAATCTAATTAGTCTGCAGTTTCTGATTTTTTTTCCTACTCTAGTCTTAGTACTTAAAATGAGCCACATTTGCTTGGCATTATTAAGTCTGATAAATTAACCTTAATGCTCTAAAATTTCTTTTTATACTATTTAGTTCAAAAAGATATTATTATAAAAACAATGCCTGACTATGACAGGGAATATGTAGCATGCCATAAACAGTTCAAACAAAAATATTTTAAATATGTACAACATATTCTGATATTTTGAGTTTCTAAAAGCTTTCTTAGATTCAATTCGCAATGTAATGATTTTGATTTGTTGAAAATGTGAACTTGGAATGGAAAAAAAATTGGAATCAGATATCTAGGAAACAGAAGAGTTGCAAGAAATACTTGCTGCTATAATTGTAGGATCCATAATGCTTATGGACTTCTGTAGGTGGAATTAAAAAGAGAAGGCTTGTAGGAGACCTGTGAACAGACAAAATGGTTCTGGGAGTACTGCCCCAAAGAGGGCAAAGTCTCAGGTAGAAGGGATGAGAGCCGGCATTTTCTCTTTTCCTGACATTCCTGTACTTGCAAACTCTGAATTTACATATTCCTTAAAAAGTCTCCTTACTACTCCAGGTAAGTTCCAGAAGGAAATCTCATTCATCAGATGCACTCTATTTTGCATGCAAGATAGAACTCTTCTCATTCACATTTTCCACCTCTAAGGCTACTATCTCCTGGGCCCAAAGCAAAACTCTCCATATGATCATTTTCCCACAACCCATGTGTTGTAGTCAGCCACATGCGCTGGGCTCAATCTCCAAACGAGGCAGTTTATGCGAGGAAAGGATTTATTGAAGCTACAGATCCAGGGGAGGTTCCATAATGAAAGAGGCTGGCCCTCTTTTACAAGTCAAAGCAGAGAGAACCCATCACCAACACCACACACACACACAAAACAGGCAGGGGTCTGGGGAGAGAAATCTCCTCCTTCCCCTTTATATAGACTTAGGTCAAGGTCCTGCAACCCTATCCCAGACTTAATGGCTTCCTGAGTCTCTGGAATTTCCTTCCTGCACTGCCCACACAGAAAAAGATGTTTACTTCTAGCTTCTTTGAACTTCCTTACATCCAGCCCCCTACTGAGAGGCTACCTTCCTGTAAACACCCTCAGAGACCCACCCAAGATGACTAAAAAGGTCAAGTTGACAACAAACCTTAACCATCACACCATGTTTCTACACTTAACAACCAAACTGAATTTTTAAGCAGACTTCTGAGTATAATTCTCTGCATAATACTCTTCACTGGCTTTCTGTTTCTGGTAGAAGAAAAGCCAGTCACATTATCACAGTCTCTAAGAGACATGTCCCAGTTCAAATATCCAGTCTTCATCACTAGGTTTATGTTGTTCTTCTGTCAGTTCCCTTAGCTTATCAAATGCTTGCTCTCATCCAGACCTTTGTGGTCATCCTTCCCTCAATTTCTTTACCTAACTTTTTTCATGGATCGTCTCCTCATCTCTCAAGGGCAGGGTGTAGAGCTTCCTTTAAAGAGAAGCCTTTTCCACTAATTCTATGTAAAGTCAGATTCCCTTCTGGCCCATTCTTTTCTGCAAAATAATCTTGTAATATTCCCCAACCATTATATTATTACTTGATTTGTTAATTTTCTTAGGGACTATTCTCAAACTCAGATATCAAGCTAAGTGGCAGAAAGACTTGTTTGTGTATTCTAGATAGTGGCGTCTGTGTCCTAGTACTATTAAACAATAAACACTTGTTAGCTGAAAGACAAGAAAGGCAAGAGAGACACACTGCTGTGTTAGCTATATTAATTACGACCTACTCTAAGACTGTAGCTATATGTATATTTATGAAGGTGACTGATTTACGAGCAACACTACTTTAATAATGAACACTATAAACCTGCATTCAACTTTAAAAGAAAAAGTTTGATTTGTACTAGAATGTCAGTACTTCTTGCCTTGACATTTTCTATTGATCAAGCATCTTTTGGAATTTAGCTTTATTTACCATTTTGTAGTGCTGTATAAGAAAAGCAAACAAAGACATTCATCCATAGGGTTAGGTTTACAGCTGTTGTGTCCAGGACGGTTACCACTTCTGTTTAAATTGAGTAGACCTGGTGAGGCGAGCAGAATGGTGAGGCTCAGTTGTACATCTGAACTGACCATCTGAAATACTTGCCATCGTGCTGACACCTGATGCTGACTTTATTGGAAAATCAGTAAGAAGCCAGCATGTCTTTAGCATTAGTTACTGCTGTTCATGTTACATTTTAATTAGTTTTTGAGTATATATTTATTGCATGACATATTTATTCCAATTCTTTGCAAAAGTCTTCATTTTGACACTTGTAGTTCAAAGCAGAGTAACTAGAACAACATACTTAGTTTCTGTTAAAACTTAACCTATCCATGTGCTCACTCAAGTTGAGGCTATAGGTATTAGTTATGGTCATATAGTCTCATTTTCAATTTCCTGAAACAGAAACTGACATCCTTTATCTATCTTGATTTTATCTGAATAATGAATGGTAACTCTATATTGTTATTTGGATTTTTGTGCCTCTCTTCTTGATAGACAAATGTCTTTCTAATTAATAAGCCTTAGAATCACTAATGATTTATTACAAGTGAAGGTTCCTGGATCCCTCCTGTAGATTATGATTCACTCAGTAAATCTGGGATGGAGTCCAGGAATATTCATCATTAACAAGTACTGCAGATCATGTGGGATGCTGGAGGAAAGAGGCATATACTCTGAAAGATACAGGTCTAAATGCTCTTCCTTACTGACCAGAGGGTTGTATCTTGGTCTTTTAAGTATCTCCTTCAGAGCTTTGAATGTTACCTGACATTTCATAGGCACCAACAGATTTTCATTAAGTGAATAGTTCATGTTTTTCTGTTCTTGTAATTTTATGAGATACTTTATAGAATGTTCTCATTTATATATTTTTTGAATAGTACTATCGGTTATTACTGTTGCTGTTTAAAATAACTACATTTAAGGAATATGTGTTTCAAAATTCCCATGGCTATAACGAGGCTGGGTATATTAGTGATCTCTATGTGCCTGGCAGCAGGTGGAATTACTGTGAAGAACAGAAAAATGCTTTTCACTTTTCAGTCTATATGATTCAATTCTATTAAGTGCTTCAAAATAAAGTGGAGAGCACTGTCTACTGAACTCTCAAATCAAAAATATACTTTAAAAAGAAAATTTAATTTATTTTAAAAGCATAATTATATCTTAAATTACTGAGCTGGACAGGTGTTTCTCCCCTCTCCTTAGCATATAGTGAAAAGATTTTTTTTAAAGAATCAAAGATAATCTTGAAAAAACTAGATTTGAGTACTTTTTTTCAAATTGAAAGTTATGTGTTTCTAAATTTAAAACAAAACTGGGGAAAACCTGGAAAGAATAAGAGAAAAGGGGGAACCTAGGCTCTCTAAAATAGTTTTAGAATCCAAATTATCCAAAGCCTGAAAAATTTATCGTTGCCATAAATCAATGAGTCTGCTAAGGAATACACAAGATATGTAGTTCAAAGTTGATTGTAGATATAAGCTAGGAAAGGAGGGAACTGGATATAAGCTGATGAAAAAGAAAATAAGGAGGTGTTACAGTTTCAAGAGGGAAGCTAGAATGATAGGTATCAGAAGACAGGAAGAGACAACAGTATAGAAAATGTAGTATTTAGAATCAGAAGGTACAAGGTTAAAGTTTTAACAATGTGACCTTGACCAAGCCTTTTTATCCAATCTATTTTTGCTCAGCTATGGTATGGAATGGTACTGAGTTTATAAGCTTATTCTGAAGGCATACCATAATCTGTGTCAGAGCGCCTTGTGCAAGGCTGATGTTGGTATGCCATTCCTCATGTTGGACATAGGTCCAACAGGTAAAGACAGAGACAACATTCCAGAGATATGGATGTTTGACTTTCTGTTTTTACCTGTCTGCTCACAGTTCACTTCTGAAATCATTCCACATACACTTTCTGGAAATGTACAGCACATTTACTTACCTTTTACTCTAGTAGGTTAATTTAATTATATTATGTAAAAAGACTACAGTTACAAATTGACATTAAGATAAAAGAACTTAATCATCTTTTTTTTAACATCAAGTTAACAGAAAGGCAAAATTGAATACAGATTCTTATTTTCCTGATTATTTCAGATATGCAAGGAAGTTTTGGACAGTATTTAAACTTCAATAAACAAGCTCAAAATATTACTAAAAGAGTTGCATTTTCTTACTTTTCATCGATTTGTCTTTAATCCTGCTCGAGGACTAGTATATGAATCCTGTACCCTTGGAGAGGGTGAGGTGATGTCAAGAGTTAAAAATTCTCAAAAGAAAAACAACATGGAGGCTGGGGAGTTTTGGCCAGGATAAAAACTCATTCTCTGAATGAGCAGCTTCATACATGGACTATGCACAGGAAGCCACCAGCATTCCTGAGGATGAGGAGTTTCCACAGGATGAGGGCACAGCTGGTCGGTCTTCTGGGTCTTTTGGCATCACAGGTGCTACACTGTAAAGCCTGAAAATCTCTTTTGCAGTAGCTTTGTCACTGACTCGGGAGTTCTTTTGTCTTTTAAGACATTTTCATGGCAAATCGAAGACTTGGAATATAACTATTTTCATTATGGAACAATAGTAATCTGAACGTGAAGTTTCAGCAAAATTGCTGTCTCAAAAAGTGTCAATTGGCTGCAGAATTTAAAGAGAACAATTCTAGTTTGGTTGTTATTCAACAGATGACATGAACATTTTATGTAAATTAAATGAATCGTTTTCTTGATTTCAAAATAGTCAAGACAGAATAAGCAGGCATGCTATGATTACAATAAAAATACTTTATATTATTGTCCCTAAATAATTGAAAATTTCAGTTAAGCTGTGAGCTAGTTTTGAAACATTATAACTTCACCAAAGGCAGTTTTTAATTTTTTTAATGCAATGGCTTTGTTTACTTACAAGTGCATAATATCATTGTTGGGGGTGCACGAGGGCTTCTTGCCACTGCAAATATACACACACTTGGGCCATTTTTACACTTGATCTTAGCCAAAAGGCCGAGAAACGATACACTTGGGCCATTTTTGTGTCTAGATTATGTGGGTGGCTTGGGAATTGAACCCTGGCTGATGGGCTTTGCAAGCAAGTGCCTTCAACTGCTTAGCCATTTTCTCAGCCCCTATTTTTTATTTTTTGAAACTTGAGGCACACTTCTAATCTTAAAGGGTGTTTTTAAACTTTCTTTCCTATTTTAATTTTACTTTCCTTTAATTCTTTCACTAGGCAATCTATTTTATGGACTGGCTCTCATTATGAGATCTGAAAAGTATCTTGTGTAGCCTTTGGGAAAAATGGAAAGAGGCAATCTCATCAATTGCTAAGACTGCATTTCATATAAGCCTCTGGCTTCACAGGGTCTCAAGAGCTGGAATCCTTGGCTGTACATTGTATTTTCTGTAATAGTATGGTAATTCATTCTGAATTACTTATCTACTCACTCAAACTTTATCATATACATTAATGTTCTTTGTAAAGCACATAAGGTCATACTAAAAACACAGATGTCAAATGTTGGCTTTACGAAACATTCTCATAGTTGAAATCAATGAAACATTCAGAAAATGTGGACTTGAAAAATCAGGTCTTCCGTGAAATCAGTTGCTCTAAGGAAGTTTGCACTACCATTTGTCCACAGAAAAGAATGGTCAGGGGTTTGCTTTATATACAAAAGATTCCTTTTAAACAGGAGATGGTGTTTTTATGTCTAATGGAAAATGTCTATTTCTTTGATGATTATATGAAGTTTGCCTAGGAAAGTCTCATAGATTGTTATGTGTGAATAGCAGTCTTTGGAAAGTGACAATTCTTAGGAATTGATTTGAAAGTGACTGCTGTCTGTTTTATATTAGTAAGACATTACAGCAAAGGTATGTAAATACCTAAGGCTTGCCTTAGCTTTTCTAGGAAAAAACCAAAAAGACAACTATGTGTGCCTCATCTCAAAATACTATGCTTAACATCTTAAAAAAGTGTTGTCATTAGTAATGGAATACTTCAACACTTCCACAGTATAGGATTTAAAAAACTATATTTTTATTTATTTGCAAGCAGAGAGAGAAAGAAGACAGACAGACAGACACACACACACACACACACACAGAGAGAGAGAGAGAGAGAGAGAGAGAGAGAGAGAATGGGCATGCCAGGGCCTCCAGCCATTAAAAACAAACTCCAGATACATATGCCACTTTGTGCATCTGCCTTTATGTGGATAATGGGGAACAGAACTCAGCACCTTAATCACTGAGCCATCTCCAGCCCATAACAGGAATCTTTAAGAAAATGAGTGTGCTTTCAAGGTTTGACTTAAGAACATTAAACACCCTGGTAGGTACTTTAAGAGGTAGCAACGTGATACAACAGAGTAAATAGAATTACTCTTTTTTTTTTTTTTTTTTTGAACATTCTGCAAGATGTGAAACATGTGAGCTGGCAGAGGGGGCATAGTCAACTTACTAAACTGAGCATTAGTGTTAGGTAACACATGTGACCAGTAATGCCAGCGCCAGTTTATCTAGCAGATTCACAAGGTCTCTTTCTACAGTTCGGATTCAACAGGGAAATGGTGGAGAAGAAGCCAGGGAATGCATGCCACCTGCTAATCAATTAGCAGAACAATTGGTAAGCTTAAGAAATTCCTGGAGAATCACAGTGGGCCTCTAAGGTCAAGACGCAGAGAAACCTTAGTTGGGAATTCTCTTTCCAACTTAAAGACAGTCGTACTGTCAACAGCCATCCAGGAGAAGCACTGTGTTTCATATTAGCTACTTGGCAATGTTCTGCCATGGTCACCTGCTTAAATCTCATTTATGCTATAACTGTGACTACAGCAGCCATTTAAAAAATTGCATCGTTTCTTTTTCATTTGTGTCCAACTGCAATAGTAGATGAGCTTCGAAATGATCTTGATTGTTTCAAATAAAGTGTTTTGTGATCTCTCACTAAGGTATCACATAGCCTCCAGGCTGGTATATTAAAATCTGCTAAAAATCTTTAATTGTTCAAAGAGACAAAAGTATCAATTCTCTCTTAGAGGTATTTTTTGTGTTGCAAGATTATCCAACTTTTTGAAAGAAGCTTGTGATTTTGTACATATTTCTTCTAAGATTATTCCCAGAGGCTGAAAATCTCAAACTTGCTGCTTTCCTTTGCCTCTGGTATCGGAAGCTCCTCCTCTTGATCACCTTCACTTTGACAGATTTGGAAACACTGACGATGCTACTTAGAAGAATGACGTGTTACAGAGCTTGCATAGATGAGGGCTGGAGATGTGCTAAGCCGCTCATTATTTTCACGGGCAATGCTTGCTTGTGGAATTTCCTGAAAACCTTTCCATGGGACAAGACATTACAGACCCCATTCCTGTTTTGTAATGCTTTTGACTTAACATAGTACCAGTAAATCCCACGTGTAAATATGAGACTGGGTGGCAAAATTCCTTTGCTAAATATTTACAATGGTAAACTCTTCAGCCTATAAACTAAAACAGAAAGGAGACAATCAGCTTTACCCACCATGAATTTGTCTGCACAGTTGTTTTTTATTATCTTAAGTAGTCTAACAGGAGTTTAACTGGTGATAGAAAGAAACTAAACGAGGAGAAACATAGAATAAACAAGTCACAACTGAAAGTAACCATGAATTTAAAAAATGAATGAGAAAATAATACCATAAACAATGTTACCATGGAGAAAATATTTGTTAAATTAATAAGAAGCCAACATAAAATTTGGGTGACAAATCTTATTATTCAGCAAAAATTCCATATTCTAAAGTATAAACAAAAGTGTGTATGGATTAACTTGCTGACAAAAATATTACACAATGTATGTGAGCTGTCCTATGTCCAGTAGTCATTTGAGCATAAACAGGCTGAGGTGCTCAGTCACCAACTGGCCGCTCAAGGATGCAAATCAGCTCAATCTTATTCAATCCATTGTGCGCAGTGATTCTCTGAGGGCGGAATAAAGGACTGGGAAGCCAGTGTTAGAGTGTGGAGTGTGATTTTTGTCCTCTGGGAAACTCTACTTAACAGTTCTGAATATCATTAAAAGCCTGTGAGATTCTCATTCAGTGGCTGCTGCTTAGGTTGATGGGGAGCTTTGTGAATGCACCCACTGAAAGGCAGGCCAGGATCACAGACCTTTTTGCAGAATACAACCAGAGGCGAAATGCTGATATGCTTACTCCTTCTCACAGTACTTATTGTCTGTTACATCTAATCTTGAGATAGACTTTTACCACCACACAATAATAATGGAAGCTTCTTGAAGGTAGAAACTGTGCCTTTTTTCTATCTTTTGGCATCTTAGGAATTTCTGGGCATATGGCAGGTGTGAAAGAAAAACATGATGAACTTGAATTACGGCATGAGATCACGTACTCACCCCCATCAGCAGAACCCTACAAACCTCTCTCAGGCAATATTGAGATTACAGGGGTCACTGGCAGCACTCTGCCTAATGGTGTGCTGACTGACAGAGTAGAAAATCAAATCAAGAAGGCCAGCATGACCTTTGAGTGGGCAGGCAGGGTGTGCACTCACTGTAGCAGCAAGGTCAGGATCAAAGTGACGAATGTCCAACCTTCTAGTACATGGCTAGAGACCCAAACTGACCACATCTGATTATCTGCACAATTTCATCAGCGTCAAATGTGAGTAATACTTTGGGTAATAGTAAACAAAAAGAGAGGCATACAGACAGCACAATGCAACACACGTTCCCCGCCAAACAAGTACCGCTTGTGGATTATGCAAACCTGATGATTATACATGAAAACAACTGCTTTATGGGATTAACTTAAGCCGGATGAGTGTTAGAAATGCTTTAAAGAACCTAGTGAAGTACCATTCAAAATGATATAGGCAAGCTGCTAAAATAAAATTAAAAAAAAAATCACTGGAAAACAGAAGCTGAGGTAAACCGCTCATCAGTAATCAAGAGGTGGGGCAGTTCATACTGAGGCAGGGGTGTTCAACTATGTGGGAAAACATGATTTGAGACATCAAAGTCACAGGGTACGAACTTAGGGTGAAAAGGGTCATTAGTCATTATGTCTGTTAGCTGCATCGTTTGTAACTATTGGTAGTCAGAAATCAGTAGCCTGATCTTTAAATACCAAGGATAAAAATGAACTATGTAAATACACATCACAGTGATTTTACCTTTAAAAATCACTTCACTGTCAACTATTGAAAATCTCTGTTAATTGCTGGCAGATAGTCAGTAGGTGAGTAAGGCGTTGCAATTTACATCTGCTTAGTGGTGATATATTAGTCTATCTCCAGAGGGCTTCCAGGCTGATTTCCTCCATATGGTATGCATATGTTATATTACCATAAACATATCTTCCAGAAAACAGCCATATGCTTCCCTTCTATACCTGAATAATACTAGCCTTTATCCTTTAGCCATTATCTCGTCTATTGATTTTTTAATATTTATAGAAAATAAATATGTAAATCATTATTTTAAAGTAAGATGAATATAACCAAAGTTATACATAATATTGTCTTTCTAGAAACTATAAACTTCTTTTATGTACTAAAGCTCTCAAACTCAAATGTCAGGAAAGCAGCATTATAGATACTGAGATCAGACAGAATTTCACATGAATTTTAGCGCATCACTCAAAGCAATGTTCTTAAATGTGCTCTAGAAATAGATTTTTTTCCGATTGATGAATGAGTCATAAAAAAATCACCATCAGTAATCATCACTTTCCTATGATATCAACAAGTCTGTAGTTGCTGAGTACATGTGCTATAGAACAAACTAGATCACTTTTTCTTCTTCTTTTGGTAAGGCAGGAAATTAAACCCAGACCTCTCTCATGCTAGGTAAGTGTTCTACTACTGAGCTCCCCCTGGCTCCTAGGTTTCCTCCGGGTAGAAGTTAATGAGGAGGTAACAAGAATAACAGACGCAGATACTTAGTACCGCTTGTACATGTTAGGTAGGATGCTAGCTACTTTCAGAAGATTGTACCATTTGATACTCAGATGCCTCTGAAATAAACAGTAGCATTATTCCCACTCTTTCAATAATGAAATTAAGGCTTAAAAACATCAAGGAACTTATTTAAAGTTGTAATGGTGGTAAGTGGGAGAGCTGTCCTTGGAACTGGGCTGTCTGTCTCCATAATCCACAACTGCCCCTCACATGATGATTTTTTTTATAACAAGTTTCATTTATTCATATGTTAAATACACTATGTTTCAGGCATTTCAAAATATTACAAGGAATATGAAAACATGAATCCAGCTATGCGTAGAATTTTTGGAAGGAGAGAGCATACAAATAATGGCAAGTCAAAAGTATAAACCAGCTGGTAAGGATGCAGGGCACGGAGAGCTTTACTGCCTGGAAGACCCAGGAGGACTTGATGCTTATTAGGGATCTTTAGAAATAGACTTCAGCATATAGGACAGGGTTTCTTCTTCAGAGTATGTGCTAACCAGGACTGTGTGCCGCTGGAGGGTGGCTCTATACAGGGAAGTAGCATGTATTTGTCAGGAGGAGTGGTGGAGCCATTCTGGAAAAGACCTTAAGTGTCTTGCCCAGGAGTTAGTCTGTTTTCTGTGGATGAAGGGCTTTAAAGTGGGGAGGTATGCAGTTCATTTGCATTTTGAGAGGCAGGGGTGTTCAAACCTAGTTACACATTGGAATCACCAGGGGAACTTTAAGAAGAAATATGGAGACCCTGACCCCATCCCTTGAGAATCTAATTCAATTAACTGGAGGGGGAGGGCCTGGCTATCACTGCATTTACAAGTTCCCTGGCTGATTCAAATCCACAGCTGAGCATCATGCCTTCTAGCATCTAATTTATGGAAGAATAGAATCTCCTCTCTTAAATGAGCCACACAAGCCGAATCAGAAGATTTCACTTAAGACATGATTCTCAACTGTGTCAAGCGAGATTATTGCTAAATAAAGAGAATTTTCAAAAACATTTTTTTTTTTGTCTGTGATTATATGCCTAAGGTTAAGTGCTTTCTGGCAGGTATGAGACAGAATGTCACAGATTTGTATAACTGGAGGATGAGACGCTGTGGGGAAAATCATGGCATTTAGTTGGGTAACAAAATCAACCATTAATCTTCAAACTCCTCTTTTCCTACAAACCACAAATCCCTACTGATGCATTTTGGGAGTCAGAAGTTAAGAATCGTCACATTATTCTGTGTAATCCTGGCTAGACTTTGCCCATGCCAAGTGTAGATCATGTAGGCCGAAGTTCATAAGGGGAATGTCTGCACGGGTGAAAGTTATCCCAGCTAGCTCTGGGATAGAGCAGTAATGTTCTAGCTTCTTTGGATGTGAAACAACTGTGAATCTGGCTATGGGCATGGATTTTATAGACACCTTAGCTAATGCAAAAGTCCTAGTGCAAACTTGAATGCTTGGGGACATTAAATAGGCTTGGGATGTTTCCCCAGAGTGTTTTAGTTCCATTCATAAAAGGTTTGGTGGCCGAGGACAAATATAATCCTGATTTTATGTTAGAAATATAGAAAGAGAAACTCTATCTTTAAGCTAGCTCTCACATTTCAAAAGATAAGGAAAACCTTTTAGCGTTGAGAGGCCTAAAGAATTTCAGTCGATCCTAATTCAGCATTTCATTTGTCTACTCCTCTGAGAGACTTCATGTGATAAGACACGGCTAAACTATTTCAGCTGTGGGGAGAGAAGAAGACAGAATTTGTGGGCTTCACTCAGTGACTATCATGACTAAACATTCTGTTGTTGACCTACTGTACTGACCTTTGGTCTGAGGAGTTGATTGATGGCTCTTAAAGGGCTAATGGCTGAGCTGCATATAACAATGTCTGCTGCCAAATAGAGTGCCATGATGGAAATTACCAAGGAAGGCCAGGGCACAGATGTTCCTGTGTGACAGGAGCTTTACTTCTTGGCACAGGGCTGAGGCATGTGAATCAGGATAGAAGCAACCACAGCCAATCTCCTGAGTGCTCAGAACTGTCCTTAAGTGCCTAACGTTCTTTTGGACAGTTCCCCCCCCATCACCTCAGACCCTCAAACCAAATCCCTCCTTTCTAAAGGAAAAACAGAAAACAAAAGAAACAAAATGAAAGAAACTTTACCCTCAGAGGGTTCAGAGCAGAGGTTGAGAGACCATGGCACTCAAGACCTCCCAGGGTCTTCCCTGGCCATCTTTCTCTGTGGCTCAGCTCTGTGTAACCTCTTCCACAAGCAAAGGGGCCTTCTCTGTAGTCATCAGACTTGACCTGTGAACGATTGCTGATGACTAACAAGGTGACTCCTCTTTGCTGACTAGAAAAATCACACATGGTTTAAGTACAGCACGAAGGCATGTCCATCACATTAGCTTTTCGGGATCGTCAAAGGCAGAACCAGCACTTACAGTCTGACTTGCTTTCAGCTGCCTCAATCCCTCTCCTCGTCTTTCCTTTCTGCAGTCAACTCCTCTACCTATAGTCCCAAGTTCACCTCCGTCTGCTCTAGGATTTCATTTCATTGACAATATTTCTCTCTAGTGTTTATCTCAGTCTGTCCAGCTCACATTCTCTGTACACAAACATACAGTTTTCTGTGTTATTAAAACAATGGATGTATTATTCATCCATAGTTCATCTCTCCTTGAAGCATGCTGGACTTTGCTTCCTCGTGCCAGCTGAACTCACAAAATTTGCTGGTTTCCCTTTACGAATGCAGCAGACACACCGAACTTCCATTTCTTGAACTTTTACAGCACTTGACGGAGTTGTTTCACCCAGCTTCCTCTGGAAAAGCCTTTGTGAGTATTCACTCTCTCAACATAGCTGTTCACACTGTTCCTTCTGGAAAAGCCTCTGTTTCTTGGTTCTCTGCCTCTGTGTCTTAACATACTGTTCACCTCACTTTTTTTGGAAGAGTCTCTTGGTTCTCACTTTGCCTTTCTGGGTCCACACACTCTCTTGCTAGCTCTTTTTTGCTTTACCACCACCCACCTCTTCAATGTAGACGGGCTCTTGGCTCTGTCTTTGGTCGTCTCTAATCACAACCCTCTCCTCAAGTGGCCTCTTCATTTATTCTGTGGGCTTCCATCAACTCCATTCTTTGAGTCCCAGACTGTCCAAGGCTTGAGTGCCATAAATCCAATGGACTAAGTCTATGAGTCCTTTCAAGTCCAGACACCAACAGAAACATATTCTGTTCTCTTGGTTTTCTCGTAAAACCTCATCCTCTTATACCACCAGCTCCCCTGCCAAAACCTCTGCTTCATCACTGTTCAACCTGGTCTTCCCTTTCTCTCCTCTACACATTGCCCAGGAGCTCTGCCAGGTTTATGTTCTTCTGCCACACCATCCCCAATCGTCCCTTCCTGCCACAGACCTGGTTTGGAACCTTGTTGTTTTCTCCCTAAGCTACTGTAATCATTCTAGATAATGTTCTCTTTCCCACTGAATCTTCATTCCAGTGACTTCTATCCTCCAGTGGTTGGCGAAGGGTGGTACTGAGCCAAGTCCGGCCTCTTTCAAAAGACTAAATATTAATTTAATCATAAAAACATCATTCGGACAGGCATGATAGTGTATGCCAACATTCTCAGCACTTAGGACCTTGATGCCCGCCTAGGCTACACAGGGAGACAAGGTCCTATCAAAACCAGTAAATGAACAAACCACCTTCCTCCTCATCTACTCTGACTGCTTTTGTGCTGTAGTGGTAAAGGAGACTGTGTGACTTGCAAAACATAAAGCATTTATGAGCTGGCTCTTTAGAGAAAATGTTTGCAGATTCCAAGATTGGTAGACTGATTCTGACAGAAAATACAAATCTCATCCAGGGCTTCCACTGACTGAACTACTTTGATAGCTACATTTGGTGATGTCGAGCCAGACATAGCACTTCTAACCACACACACTAAACACACACGCTGAGCCTGAAGGTGCCCTGCATACTGATATAACTCCGTCCTTGTTCACTTTTGCTTCGGCTGAGTACTTTGTATTTCATGCCCTTCATCAGGTGCATTTCCCGGCACCTCCTCAGGTCCAGTTCACTGAGTGGTCTTCTTTGACACTTCTCAAAGTCACATCCTTCTGACATTCCCTATTTCAAAGTTCCTTATACACTTGTCTTTTGCAATCATTACTTCCATATTTCATTGTTCATCTATTTACACATCTGGTTGCTTTGTGAAGGTATGAGGACCCAGCTTAAATATGCCAAGATTTTACTTTCAAATGAAATCACAGTGGAGGTGTTATGCCCTTATGCATATTAAGGCCATTGTTATTTCAAGGTGGTTTGGGGAATTTTCCTTATGTTCCTGAATTCAAGATCACTTTATATTCTTGAAAGAAATGCCATCTTAACAGTTAAAAGTTATATCTTATTTTAAATTAAAGCAAAAAGTCATTATCTAATTTCATTAGCAAGCATATTCTAACAGAGTTTCAATTCTTTCCAAAAATTAAATGTACCCTTAACTAAAAAGATTCCCAATGATGGTAGTGGCTAAATAATATATAGTTGGCCTCAAATATAATCTTTAAAAGGAGAACTTAATAATATTTTGATTAATAGCAGATATCTTGAATAATATATACATTTTTGTGAGGCTACTAACTTTGATGATAATACTGCATGAGCCAGACTGAATGACTCAATTAAATGTCACTAGAAAATAAAATAGTCAACTCAATAAACAGATACTCACAGTTTTAAAAATACAACTGAGTATAAGTGAACAAAAGATCTACATATAAAAAGTAAACCCAAACCTTTAAGGGAAATGATCTTTCTTGCATAAGGAAGGTGCCAAAAGGGCATAATTGAAGGAAACACACAGAGACAAAGTTAATTTAAATTACATTAAAGGGAACATGGAGGAAGGCTGTGGAACTCTCTCATCTAGATATGACATGGTCAGTGTGCTCCTGGACTCACAGCACAAGATACGGTCAGTCACCATTCTGTCAAGGGACAAGGAGGAGCTGTGAGCCCCTAGCCCTCCAGGTAGTCAGTGGTGTATATACTAGTATGTGGGGGAAAGAGTAGCTCAGCCAGAGTGGGAGGGAGGGGAACAATAAAGGGTAATGGGGGATCTGTATGATCAAATCACAACATATATGTAGGAAACTGCTAAAGAACAAATATGGACAAAAGTAAAAAGCCAGATTCATTGATTCCGAGAATAGACACTTGACACTGTTAAGTACAGTGATGTACAAGAACAACCAGGAATGGATCAGGACTGCATGTATCAGCATGCATGTGTCTCAAGAGCATACTGCTGAACAGTAAAAGCAAGGCAAGGAAGAATAGACACAGGAATATATCCCTCATGGACAATTTCTATGCTCACAAAGGAATGACATGCATTGTTCAGATTAAAATACAGATGGAGCCCAAGTAGAAAGATGACCCAGAAATGAGAACTATCAAAATCAGGGGGGTGTACACTTGTGGGGGGAAGAGATGGGAACATAATCAGGAAATTCAATAACTGGCAAACATTTATTATTTAAGGCAAGGTGCACGATGTATTTATACCACTCTTTGTGCTTGTCAGCATCTAAAAATTTCACAATTTAAAAATTAAAACTCTTGGCTATCCATAACCTCCTACCCACAGACTGATCCAGTTTGCCCATGGAGGAGGATACCAAGCTGATTGGGGACAGGGAAGAGGGAAATCGGGGAACTGGGGACACCAACACATTATTTGCTCATTCAGTGTATGTAAATATGGATAATAATAAAAATATATTTTATTAAAAAAATAAAGCTCTGTGATAACAATTATTTTGGAGAAAACTATCCAACATGTACCTCTGTAATGACAATCTGATAGCCAGACTTGTTCTAGTCTGAAGACAGATTTTTAACTACTCCAAAGAAGTGTTATCAGTTTTAGAATTGGCCTGACATTTGGCAAAATTCATTCTTACTGCCATCTGTAAATGAGGACACCGCAGAGTTAATCTGAATCCCTTAGACATGTCAGGTGAGCTAGTGATAGGGTTAGGACCTCAGCTACTACAATTACAGACAAAAGAGCATAATAAGATATAGGCCTTCTAAGCAGTGTTCAAAATGTAAGTATCATTAGTCAAATCTCAATCTTGACTCACAAGCATGTATCTGGAGACGTGAAAAAGACAGAAACTACCATCCGTTCTAGACTTGACTTGCTTGTTTATTGAAAGAAGTCCCTATTGAAGACAGTAAGGCAAAAGATAGATGATAAAACATTTGATAAAAACTGAAAGACCTCAAGAATACTGTATTTGTTGGTATACATAAACAGAAAACCAACATGTGAAGATAAATAAGAACAGAGACTAGCTGTTAGTAGGAATGGGTACTAAATGCGGTCCCATCACAGGACAGAGTGACTTTTCACTGTCCAACCTCTTCGATTTCTACAGTTTAAATCATGTACATGTATACTTCAAAAGTTAATGGAGGAATTGAAAAAGAAAGCCTTATGAAATGTCCTGATCTAGTTATTAAGAGTGCACAATTCTTCTCACATTCTCTCAGTGAACTCTAGCTCCAGCTTTCTGGCGTATCTCCACAACCTGTCTCTTGAGATGATCAGAAAATAACAGCTGGCAGTCAGGTCCTGCCAGGTGGAGCACAATGGCCATCACTGTGGTATTGCTATGGGAGGCAAGTTCAAGGGCTCAGCTGCCTGTGCAAAGTCTTCACTTTTAGCTCCCAGACTGAAAAGCCCAATTCTTAGTGCTTACTGCAAATGGACCTTAAATTCCTGCCAGCGACACAGTGTAGGACTAGCCTGGGTACTTATGTGTCTTCTATGTGTCTAGAATATACCTGCTACTTGAGTTGGCAACCTTGTCTCACCTTGACCTCTAGGTTCTTGATGCTTATTGGTTTTCATTATCCTTATCACTCTGGCTACTCTTCATAGAAGGCTGCTTATTCTTACCAAGGTACCCACACTAAGGGCTTCCCCCTTTTCTTACCTGCCTAATCTGCTTATATCTCATCTGGGACATTCTCATATTTTTCTACTAATTAAGCAGAAGCTCCTTCTTCCTTAAATTATAATTTGATTTCTTCTTCCATGCTTCTTTTCAAGTTATTGTCAACTTGACTGAATTTAGAATCACCATGGAAACATGTTTTCCGGTTTAAACCTATGAAAGGTTTCACTGAAGAGAGAAGACCTATCCTCAACATTGGGAGCATCATCCTATGGGCTGGAGTCCTGGACAGAACAGAAAGGAAAAAGCAAGCTGAGCATCATTCATCTTTCTCGCCTTCCTGGTTGTGAACAGTATGTGACTGATCAGTTGCCTCACACACCGGCTGCCATGCCCTCTCCAACAAGAAACACTCTATCTTGAACTGTAAGCCAAAATAAACTTTGCCTACTTAAGCTGCTTCTTAAAAGCTACTTTGGTCACAGCACCAGAAAAGTAACTAACAGAAGGAGAGAGCTTCAGGAAAAATCATGACAGACAAGACAATCCTAACTACACTGAGGATCTAGGGCTCCTGCTTTGATAAAGAACTATTCTCTGCCCATTAATCTCCTTACCTCTATAATGAGCAGTCTAGTAGACATTGTGTGTAAGGTTCCTTATGAAGATAAAGTTCTATGACTCCTTTTTGCCCAAGCATTATCTCTTACCTCCTTCAAGCTCTAGTCTATCTTACATTTAAGCATGTTAAACATACCCTTAGCAGAACAGCTGCATTTAAAAACCTGTTCAGTCCTATAGAAATGTATCAGAAAAGACTACAAAGGAACAAATAAGAATGGCTGCTTGCCACCTTCCTCATGGGAAAAGGCATTTCTTATTTATAGAAAATGTGAAAGTTCTCAGGACCTTGGTTATAACAAACAAGACATTTTTTAATATTTATCTATATAAATATCCTTGACCATTTTCTGAGCACCTTCTCTATTACAACTGTGCAAGTAATCAGTTCTTAACTATCTGCAGTTTATTAACAGAACTGTCATCTTGTACTAAGGCTAGAAACAGGGTAGTATCTCTGGATTCTTCTCTTTTCACACACTATCAATGACCAGATCTCAAGATTCACGTCCCAGAATAAATCCTGAACCAAGAACCTCTCTGTTCTAGATGGCACAATCACTTTTCATCCAAATTCTTTAAAGATAGCCTTGTGGTGGCTTCCTTGTGTTCAACTTAGCCATTCTCCGAGCTTCTCTCCACAAAGAAGTTGCAATCTTCTTCTTAAACCCATAAACCTGCCGGGGTTCTCCAGCGAATGTCCTTCAATGTCATGTCAGTAGCTTTGAAATCAAATCCATACCCCTTCCCTGGCCAGCAAAGCATTCAGGAGTCCCATCTCCCTTGCTAGCATTATGTTGTCATGCGATCTTGTACAGGTTATATACTTTCCCTGCTGTTAAATTCAGAACCTGCCCATAAACTGCTTAAGATCGTTCTAAGCACAAACAAACACTGAAATCAGTAAGGGCCTACCACTTTCTGTGTAACACTAAGGTAGCCACTTCAAAAAACACATTGACAAATACCTCCCAACATATTTCCTTTTATTCCTCACTATGTTAACAAGGGTATTATCATATTTGATTATGAAACGTCTTTATCTTGGGATAAATATCCTTACTATAAAAATAGCTTAGAGCATTTTTACAGGTGTGAAAAGACTTAAGGATTTTAGGTGAGCTGTAAGCATCTAAAAGCACAGTGATCTCCACAAGCACACAGTCTAAAAACAAAGCAAAGCAAAACAAAAAAACCCTAGAAAACCTAAACAATAAAAACAAAACCCCATTAGAACACGGTTATATAAATATATAAAACAAAATGAACAACACATTACATTTGGCCAGACAATATTTAGCTTTATTCTGAGATGTATACTTTAATAAGGATGTTAGGCAATTCAGAGCAAGCAGGAAGGGAGAAGCAATGTCACACAGTTACAAGAAATATGTTAACTAATGTTTGGAAGAACAGACCTAAGTTGGCTAAAATATTCCTGCTATTTGAAAAGACATATGAACATGTTATATAAGTTTTAATGGGAAGAATTAAAGCCAAACTATAAAAGTCACAAGAAAGAAGACTTGAATTCTCACTCTTAACTATTAAAAATGGGTGAAAAATCTTTGTAATAGTACATGGTTCCTCAAAGGAAAAAAGTTTTAAGCATAGGCTGAGTGAACACCTTGTGAACTTTGTGGGTAGAGATGCTTTTAGATTAGAGGCCCAAGAGATGGTCATGATAATAACAGCTGACATTTATTATACCCTTAATGATGTGCCAAGAGCTCTACAAAATTACTCATTCGATCCTTGCAACAACTCTGTAAAGTAGAAAGTTGGATTGTACTGGTGGAAAAGCTAACATACATCAAGTGACTTGTTCACAGTCTACTAAGAAGTTGCTGCAGTGGAACCTGAATGCAGGCGCTACATCCTCTGAACTCGTCTCTTCGCTATTGCTTCCAGACGAGCTGCTTTCTGAATGCTCCCCACCTCTAATTTTTATTTTTTCGTGTCTCGTGTTTTCACGGTTTACTGGCATCCTCATAGCTATAAACTTCCTCATACTAAAATTCGTGAGAAAGGGTTTTTCCGCAGTATATGGGTGTTCAGCAATCCCTAGAGAGGTTGTAAGGGGAGAGGGCTGTAGCAGAAGGAGAATGCTGATTTATGCAATCCTACCAAGAGAACGGGAGAAGGAAGCAGCCATAACCAGAGAGGACTCAAAGAGACCCTCATCATCGCACACGCTCATTCAGAACCAGAATTTCTGAGACCTCGTCAGACAGGCAGTCATTTCAAATACACAGTAACTAAAAGGAGACTCAAGAGAAAGAAAAGTGCAACAGACTTCACAAATATATTCCTGAAATTAGATTTTCAAAGTTTGAGTTTAGTAACATTTTGAAAATAGAACAATCAATGTTCACTATTTTACATAGAGTATGGAATTGAAAAGATTTTGCAATAATTTGAGAACCAAATAAGAACGGGGTGAACAAATAAGCTGAAGGCAAAAAGCAGAACACCATCGGGCATGCACAAGTATTCTAATTGACAAAAAAACCCACAACTTTTAGGAGTGTTAGTTACTGTGCTCCATTAACTCACGTGGCAGTCATCTGCACTATTCTTCAGTGAAAGGAAAAAAATACAATTTACTCATTTAGAGCACGTTTTAGAGTGGGGTGAAAAATAATTTTACTAAATTGAATATTTAGGAACCAATTACCACCCCAAATCTGCCATTAACCTCAAAATAGGTAATTGCAAGTTTGTGTCTAAATCCATTTGTCATAATAGAGCAAATTAAGAATCCCATGATGGCTGTGATTAATGTGTGACAGTTATCATGAGCACCATGAACACAAACCAATAACAACATCAGAGAGATTCCAAACGTGATGCAACCATGAAGGCAAAACTAATTTTCAAATTATAATAGCCATGTCCAAGAAAGCTAATGTTTTCTTAGTGTGATGATCATGACTGGGCTGTGGAGGTAGCTGGCCAATGATGTCATAATAAATGGCAGGCACACACTGGAAAGGCTGTCGCCATGTGACACACTGAGCACATTTGCTGCTGCCTCTGTCATAATGGACCAGCTGGGCAGTGGAGCACAGGATGCTGGAAAATAAAACTCATTACAGGCTCAGGCTGGACGAGCCTGCTGGCCCCAACTCACTGCAAAACCATATGTAGATGCATGTGGGTAACATTCCTGCTTAATTCTGCTCTTAGGTAATATCCATTCCGCACTCTTCTGCTGAATGAATACCAGAAGACTTGGAGAGTACCTACTGGAGTCACAGTAATTAAGACACTTCATATATTGATAGAAGAACATGCTTTCAGTAACCCTCACATTGGCATTAAAACAGCTCGAGATTCTGGTGGAACACGTGGATACCTTGCGGAAGCTTCTACTCTGCAGGCCTGGTCTGTCATTTGGGCCATATGACCCTGATAGATGGAGTACTCTGAGGACTGGGAGAAAGCCTTCTTCAGCCCTGACAATGAGCATGGAGCCCTGAACTTGGCCAAGAAATCAAGGGTAGTATTTGAGATCTAAATAAACGGGCTTGGAATCCTAGTTCTGATATTTATTGGTCTATGGGATCCAGACTATTTTAGTTCTTTCTTAATTTCTTTCTCCAAACTTTAAAAATAGCTGTTGTGAGATGAATAATATATTAAAGCATTAAGGACATAGTTGTTCCAAAAGATAGCAGTTTGTCATATCTAATCTCGTTTAGTGTTGAAGGAGGAGAAGGAAAAGTCCAAACCGGTCTTCCCCCACCCCTCACAGATAAACTAGAGCAATGAAAGTTCTCTGGATGGCAAGCAAGACAGTGCAAACAACCTCCATTTGTACCAAACTAGTTTTTGTATATGACAAACTGAATTGAAGCACTTATAATGGTCACAAAAAATTTAAAAAAAAATGTAAACACCCCAGGCATGATGTGGTGGTCTGATTCAGGTGTCCTCCATAAACTTGTGTCCGAATGCTTGATCCCCAGCTGATGGCAATCTGGGAATTAGAACCTTGTTGCAGGTGTGTTTTGGGGGGCGGGCTTAGGGGTGTTATAGCCAGCTTCTGTTTGCCAGTGCTTGGCACCCTCTGCTTCTGCGTTTCCACTCGAGGTTGGCTAGGAGGTCATGTCCAGCCTCTGCTGCATGCCACAGTTTTCTCTGCCATCCTGGGGCCTACCCTTGAGTCTGTAAGCCAAAATAAACCCTTTCCTCCACACACGAGCTGCTTCTGGTTGGAAATTTGTCATAGCAAGGAGGAGTTAACTGCAACTCACGGGTATGGCCATATTTTCCAATTTTAAGCATATAAATGTAGAATTTTTAATGGAGTGAAGGAGTGAAGCTGCGCCTTGAATGATGCAGTTTCTACGGAGGAGACAAGGCAGAAGGGGAGAGGTGCTGGCCTGGGGCCCATGCAGGTTTCAAAGAAGAGGTAACCAGCCTGTCAGTTGCTGGAAAGAGCACAATAGTGCAAGTGAGAATGGCTGGCGGGAAGACAGGACGTCGCTCCTAATGGTTCCTCTGCTTCCAATAGTCCATTTTTTGTTCTGTTTGTTTACAGCTAGGGTTCTCACTCTAGACCAGGCTAACCCGGAACTCCCTCTGTGTACACACACACACACACACACACACACACACACACACACACACACACACACACACACACGGTTTGTGACTGCACCCTCCTGAGGAATCCTGCTCCAGTATCTAGACAACAAGAATCAGCAGGTGTCAGGGATGGAAACGGAAGGCTCCATCGGTCATTCTCACTTGCTCGGCTGAGCCCTTTACTGCACCTGACATGCTGGCCACCTCTTCCTCCATCTGAATTATCTTCTTCCAATGAGAAGCTGTAGTGTTCCAAATGGCTCAGTCTTCTCCCTTTCCCAAGAGATACTTCTCTACTTCCAGATCTCAGATGCCCTTGCATGGGCTCAGCTATGGATTGGGTGTGGAGAATTCTGAAAGCTTTCTTCAGGGATCACTGAAGGTCAAATGAATATCCAGCCTTTCTCTCTTTCTCTCATTGTTGCTGTTTTAGGATTGAACATAGGGCCTTATGAATGCTAGGCAAGTGCTTTGCAACTGAGTTGGATCTCTGACCCCAAGACTCTCTTGTACACTTCAGAAAATGGAAGTCGGAAGCTATAAAGTTGCTTGGCTTAATTTACCTAGTTGTATCCAAAAAGGAACAAGCATCTGCAATTGTTCTTTTTTATTCAATTTTGCTTCCATTTCCAGCCCTCATGTCTCATCTGGTCTCCAGTATCTCATTGTTCATCATGCTTCAAAGGTCTAAAACTAGATTCTTCACTTCCTCTCTTAAGACAGCTCCTGTGACATCTTTTCTTCAGTAATAACTTTACTTTCAATTTTTCCTTGCATAAAACTTGAAAATATTCTTGGACTTTTTTTAACCATATAAATAAATTCAATAGGCAGTTATTGGTGTGGTGAATATATTGAAATTTCACCCATCTTTCAAGGACAAGTGAAATTCCAGTTTTTCTCATTTAAATGAAACACTTAATTCATGACGAAACTTCTTTCATCTGAAATAATAGTACAGTAACTGAGTATATCAATTATTTGATACTTAATTTTATATTATACTATCACTAATGATAAAACTATAAATATTTTGTATTACTCATAAGACCCAGAAAGTTTACAAACACACACACCCACAAATTTAAATTATCATTTGTAACCTGTTATTGGTTAGCAATTCCCTCAAACATGAACGAGATGCTTATTTTCTCATTTCAAATATTTAAACCAAAAATTGATTTTTTAAAAAAATATTTTATTTATTCATTTTCAAGCAGAGAGCTACACACACACAGAGAGAGAGAGAGAGAGAGAGAGAGAGAGAGAGAGAGAGAGAGAACCAGGGCCACCACCTTGTGGGTCTGGCTTATGAGGTCCTGGGGAATTGAACCCGGGGCCTTAGGTACTGGAGGCAAGTACCTTAACCACTGAACTATCTCTCCAGCCCCCCAAATTGTTTTTTTAAAATATATTTTATTTATTCATTTTCTAGCAGAGAGATACAGAGGGAGAGAGAGAGAAAGAGAGAGAGAGAGAGAGAGAGAGAGAGAGAGAGAGAGAGAGAGCGAGAGCGAGAGAGAGCGCGCACCAGGGCCACCACCTTGTGGGCCTGGCTTATGTGGGTACTGGGGAATTGAACCCCGGGCCTTAGGCACTGGAGACAAGTGCCTTAACTGCTGAGCCATTTCCCCAGCCCCCCTAAAATTGGGTTTTGAATAAGTATTTCTCTTAGAAGAGCATTCTATTTAATATATTTCCAAGTGAGAATAAAAGTAAAAATAATAGTGACAGATGTGAAATAGCTATCAAACACTGTGTGCTTTATGTTCTAGTTAAATACTTTTTCTGGCATGAATTTAATTACTCAAAGGTAATTTAAAATAACAATGGCTTTGAGGGGCCAGTGCTGTCTTATTAAGAAAAATCAGTTCAGAAACTAGGCTGAATCATGAATGAATCATAGGCAATTGGATGTAAGTCCTGGAGGAAGCCCTGGTGAAGTGTGCAAGGTCATGAGAAAGAAAACCTTATTTCAATTCCCCACTGCCAATTTGAGGAATCATTACAGGCAAAGACAGCTGATTTTAATTGTTTATACTCATACACAGGGAGCATGACAATCGCTAAATTCAAGAATTCTCTCTCTCCCTCTAATTAGTCAAAAAAAGTTGACATAGCATGGCATATTCATGAGTCTACAGAAGAGGAAACAGATTTTAGAGTGAGAGATGAATGAAAAGAGAGCAGATGGAGAAAACGTAGTTTGATCACAGATGACTTGGAGTGAAGTTGAGAGGAACTGATATTAGAAAGCTGAAAGGGTTAATTAGGAAAGTGCTGACGGAAGAGAGCTAGAAGGTTAATTATAAGAAAACTGAATTTCTCATAGTTTTATTAGACATAAATTTAGGCTTAAGAACTTTAAGGCAGCATAATTTCTACTCCGAGACAAGAATAACACTTTAAAGTCAGAGATTCACTTTCACAGCCACACAAAAACATTCACTCATTAATTCACTGGCACACCTTAACTAGGTTAGGTAGTGCATCTTGAAAATTATAAAGCGATTTCTTAGGAAAAATAAATGTCCACGCTAGTAAAGTGTAAATGATTTTGATTTTATCTTTTGTCATACTCCCTAATGTTTGAGAATTATTTACAACAAACATTATTTTACATAAGTAAAATTGAGTAGGAAGAAACCTGGGGCAAAAGAATTTCAATTTCAATACATACCACAAAGCATTCTCCTTCCTACCCAAACAGATCTTAGTCTTAGGAAAAAAATAAGCCACAAGGTCAGTAACATCAGAGGCATGATTCTATGAAATCAAATAACTAAGAATGATTACAATAGTATTTCAGTTTTTAAAAACTATTCCTAAGAAAGATCACAAAGATGCTTTATTTTAACATAAACAGATTCTGAAACCCTCCTTTTTGATTTCCAACCACAGTCGAGGCAGCCCAGAGCTGCTGCAGCTCACCCTGACAAGAGGCTCCAAGGGAGATGAATGAGATCATCCTATTGATAAGGTCGGAATCGATCTGAGGCAAAACTTTTTAAATTAGCAAGACGTTGCTGCATTTTAGCAAGTGTTACCAACAGCCCTTTCCCATGAAAAATGTTCCAGATTATGGAAAAAATCTCATTTCATAAATTAAACTTTTTTATCATTAAAAAGAATCACTACACCTATTTTTTCCCCAATTCATTATTTATTTTAAGACACAGATTCTCAAAATAGACTATTTTTATAACAGGTTTCAGACAAGCTCACCTCTCAAAGCCTACCCTTTCAGGAAGGTTCATCTACTAACTAAAATTAACATCTAGGGCTAAAAGAATCAAAAGAAATCTTCCTAAGAACACAAAAAAAATATTGATTTTAAGCAAATTTTGATCCCATTATAGTGAAAGCGACTTGAGCAATACTTGTAATAACCTCACTAAAAACAAGAGAATAATCAATGATCTTCCAGACCAATCTCAGGGAAACAAAAATCAGCCCTTCAGCATTTTTGGGAGGAAGAAAGTGCCCAGAAAAGGAACAATAGATGGTAAGCAGATTGGCATAAACCTCTCATAATCATAACCATAAAGTGGTAAGAGAAGTCAATTTTTTTCTTCAAGCTATTCTGGAAACTCTTCCAGGGAGACACATAATGATAAAAGTAGAGAGATGGACTGAAGATACAGAATTTAACTTACACCTTCAGAAAGCAACTCTTTAAGTAGAGAATTACCTGCTACTTGTTAAAAATTCAGGCTCCTTGAAGCCTGTAGGTATGGGTAAGAATTTGGAATTTTATTATGCTCCGAAGTTGGTTACTTACACAGCGAGGTTTCAGAATACATGCCATTTAAGGACTTTGTGGCTCCTTCCCATGTGGATAGCATGCTATATAATACCTCATATAGATGCTTTAGAGAGTAAAGAAAATTTTTGTGAGAGTCTGACACACCCTGAAAGATAGTATAATTAGTTCAGTCCCCACAGAGACAATTAATGTGCTCTGTACCTGGCTCACAGAATGGACCTTGAATACAGTCGATATAAGAAACCAACCATTCTGGAATCATGTGATCCCAGCTCAAGACAAGGTGGGTTGATGAAAGCCTGAGTATTTCCACTAATGCTTCATAGAATTAATGCTGGAGCAGCTGGCAGAAGACAATTTAAGAAGTTAAAAAAAAACAATGAAAAGAAGTGGCTCAAAGGTAATGTTTGGGTTTGTTTCAACTCAAGACACTGACAGTGTTGAGAAGGTGTCAGTGAATTTTTCATAGGTTTCACGAATAAAATCAGAAAATGATTAGCGGAGAATAAGTGATTCATTGGATTTTAAATTCATGTAGATCCTCCGTTTGCCTATCAAGTCACTTCCAGATCATTCTTTCCTTTCTTCCTTCCTTTTCACAAACTCCCAGTGTGACTAATGACGACTCCTTATACCATAAGTGTGTAACTACAAAGAGCTGCTGCATTACTTCAATCAGGTGAGGTAACAGGACCAGAGACCCAGGAAGAGTGGCTATAAACAACATCTGGGTCTACAGACTGTTCCCAAACTCAGTCAATTAGTGTGACCAGGAAGTAACAGGCTAATAAGCAGTTCCAACATTGGGGTGGAGAGAAAAGCAGCACCCCCCCCCCAATTTAGAAAAAGCTGGCTTTAGGCCAAATTATAGTTGCATGCCATCTTCAGAGTGTAAATCCTAAGTGATAATTCCTAAAAGAGAGACATGACAATATTCTGTGTATGTCTGTGCCCACGTCACTAGAGATCTACACTAAGCTGTTCTCTATGACCCAACCCCACATAAGCCCAAAATGGGGTGTGTTTGTGTGTACATACATTCATGTGTACATATACATATACAAAAGTAAGCATTTTAATTGAATTTGGCTGTACAGAACATTATGTGTGTGCATGTGTTTGTGAAATATAATGGTGATAAAAACTTCTTAATGAATCAGTTGAATTGAGAAAAAAACAGAACAAATTAAAAAGCGCCTCCATCATCCTTGTTCCTGGAGGAGTGCTGAGATGATTTGGTCAATCCTCTGTGTAGGAGAGGGGTAGACAGATATCAACGTGCAGAATGTAATCTTAGAAAGCAGCTTGTGACTCAAGTATCCTGTGCAGGAAGTGAGGCTCTGTGACCATGTAATAGATTTTAATTGCTGATGTGGTAGAGAAAATGTCCAAGCTGAAATAGTTCAAAGGTCATGCAGTACAGGTGGAGGACATAAATGTCTCCCTCAAGATTATGAGTCAACTGTGGTGCCCAGAGACAGGGTGCCCGATTAAAATGTGAATGATAACTAAAATAGGAGGAAAGAGACCCTAGACTCTGTTTCTATATTAAGTTGTTCTCAGCACATGGAGACACAGATCTACTGCTTGGCATTTTCCTAAGTTTAATAGTTATTTTTTTCTTCATTTGGTCCTAAGACTCTTATACACTAATGCAGAATCTTTACTCTCACAACTGAAGATACAAGGTATGGACCTCAGAGTGACCTGTACTGTGGCTGGCTATAGAATTCAAGAATCAATATCATATATAATTTTCCTTCATGGTTTTGTGAAGAAAGAAAAGCCTAAATTATTTTTCTTTCTATAGTTATGTCAGCTTGAAGTTATCTTTACAAAGTGCTGTAAGACAAATGACTTAGCTGTCGGATCTATATATAGCTTTTACAAGCTCCTCTGTCCTGTGGACTCACTTCTTTAAGACACGGTGCAAAGGCTCTGAAATGGACTTAGAGGTTGGGGAGATTGCTCAGTGGTTAAAGGCATTTGCCTGCAAAGCCTGCAGACCTGGCTTCAATTCTCCAGCAACTGTGTACCAGATGCACAAAGTGGTGCATGCAGTTGGAGTTCTTTTGCAGTGGCAAGAGGGGCTGACGCACCATACTCTGTCTCCCTCGCGTTCCCTCCTCCCTCTCTTTCTCTCTCCTCCTAAATAAATAAATAAATAAATAAATAAATAAATAAATAAATAAATAAATTTTAAACCCACCCAGGAGCTCCTGGTGTTCTCCTAAACATTCTTTTGGCCAGCATCTTTTCCCCAAATAATACAAAGGTCATCTAATTTTCTATGACCAATTTTTCTTATGTAGACATCTACATTAAAATAATAACATGAGAAATTAAATGGAAAATAATCCTGCCATACAAATCAGTAAGAAAATACAAGGAAAAAGGCACCATGTTCTAAATTGTATAGATTATTTGTCATTTTTCAATACTGCACACCTTTAGTTGATGAATGATGGGCAGATCATTCTTTTTCTTATAAATTGTGGTGTACTAGAGTTTAAAAGTCAAATATGGTCAAGGTTCTGTGGAAATTAGTGGAGACATGAACATCAGGTGCTTGAACATCAGGAAGAGGCTTGAATCATGTGGTCTCTATGGTAACAGCCTTGGTGCTGACATCAAAGAGCCATCTCTTACACACACGATTCGCTGTGGTATTTCTGATGAGTGCTTGGGCCATCACATCGTTCTCCTCCTGTGAGGGCCTCTATGTGAGGGCAGTCATTAGCTTTCACTTAGGGATGATGATAGGTGAAGTGATCAATCATAAAGTCTTATGTCTGGTAGAGTACAAAGAGTATTCTCTCTATAGAGTGATATTCAAGAATAATTTAGAAGTATCTCATGAATTCTCAACTTACTTTTGAGACATAAAAGGCTGCCGTATATTCTTGCACACCGACAGACACACACACCTATTCTGTACATATTTAGTGATATGTCTCACCTGGTTTTAGCAAACTCCTGGTCTCTTTCCCTCATTTATCAAATTCCCTGGTTTGTTTAGTACATTCAAAGGCCACCCTGTGAGAAGCATGCTGAGCATCCTATCATATTTTTGATTATACAAGTTCATATCCCCAAGGTACAAAGCTCTGTAATATTTCCTATGATATGAGAAAAGGGCTGCCATTCATTGTCCAAAACATTACAGTTTTCAGGTCTCTTCCAATCTTGTTTTTGAGAAATGGGTTCTGAGTTCCCTCTTGCTTTACACTTTGTTTCAATGTTTGGAACTAAGATGCTTTCACAAAGGAAGGAGAAATTCTGGTGGAGGCTTGGTCAGTACTTTGTAATGAAACCCATATTCACTGCAAGAGATGTTTTAGGAGATCTGTTCTCAATGACTAACGTTCATCTCTGAGCCTTCCTTGCTATTTCACGTGCAGGTCTCTGAGCCCTATTCTGTTCTGGAAACTGATATTTAGATTAATTAGGAAAAAGAAATGACATGACAGAGATGCATGGGGAGAACTTTGCAGTTCCTACTGGTTCTGAGTTCAGTTGCAAACACTGTGCTTTCCATGTGTGCCAGAACTTATTTGTTCGTCCACAGTTCTGGGGTACAAGTTGACTTCATTGAGTCCCCTGACATATCAATCACTTAATTTCTTCAGAATAACAACAGAAATCTTCAGAATAAATGAAAAATATTAATCTATCCACATATGTTGTTTGGGTCTGACAGACTGACTCTAACCAGAAAAATCTGAGCACACGTCTACAGAATATTTAGTGAATATTTAGTGACTGCCTCCTTTTCTTTGTTGGGCATCTTGCTAGGAAATGGAAGCAAATATTTATAAGTCACAACCAGGTTTTAAGGAGTCCCAACTCCAAAAGGAAATGATAGGAAGTGAGTGTTCCCAGGAGCGTGTGCTGTGGCTGTAAGAGGGTCTGTACGGAGGTGGGGGAGGCGTGTTGCTAGGAGAGGAGCCAGGGAGACTGTCCCCGAGGAAGTGAAGTCTAGAAAGAGCAGGTCTGGCTACAAAGAAGTGAGGGTCCAAGCTCGCAAGGAATTCTTAGGACAGAATAAACAATACATACAAGAAACACAAATATTAGAACTACAAGTGCAGTTAGCCTGTGATAAATCAAAGTAATGGAGGTGCAGGTAGTGTTCACGAAGACAGGGCAAGAATGCACAGCTAGTAATCACCAATGATCTAACTCACAGTTAAAACAAACTGAGCCAAACTCTGCTATGGTGCAGAAGAAAGACAACTAGTAAAAAGTGTTTTTTTTTTTTAAATTTAATACTGTTTATTTAACTTTAAAAACACCTCAGCGTTCTAAACAGACCAAAAATAACAATGTTGCAAATTGTGTTTAAGTATAGAGGACCCTGAACTTTCACTGATGCACTTGTTCTTTTGCTTGGCTGACAATGACAAGTTCTAGTTTGTTTAGAAACAAAGTTTGATATCTACAGCACTTAACTAGAAGGAAAACTCCAAATACTTCTTCTCCTGCCATCTGACCCCACAGTTTGCCACAGCTAAGAATGTCAGCAGAATGCTATGTCACCATTCACAAAAACAAGCCACCCTGGAGCTGAATGGACGCCCACTGCAGTACCAACAGGTCCAGCCTCCCAGCGCATGGCACGCCCTGAGCTGGCACCTTCCCTCCTCCATTTTCCAGTCACATGAGGAGCATCAAGAGTTTGTCTCAGTTGTTTTGTCCTTTACAAACTATAGGTATGTACAGTTGACAACTCAGTTATTCCAGTCAATGACCATATAGCTACCACCACCTTACAAGCTGAAAAGAAAATGCCAGAAACATCTCCAAATGCCTTGTCATACCAACAGCAAAGTGCACAGAGCGAGCAGAACATGAGAGTGCCTTTCCATTTTAAAAACACTTAGGAATATGTACAACTTTGATAGTTTCAGGGTGCTCCAGACACCCATGGCCACTTCATGTGAAGCACTGACACTTTGAGAGACTACAGTGTGATCGTGATCAAGTTCTGTAATTAACCTAATGAGGGCAGTAGACACTGCTCACGAGAGGTGTGTCAGTCACGGTGCTCCCTACTCTAAGGTATTCACCAGGAGATGGATGCACAGTGTTATTATTCCTCCTCCTCCTCTTCCTCTTCATCATCCTCGTCCTTGTCTTCCTCTCCTACCTTTTCCCAGGCAACTTTGGGGGACCCTTGGCGCCATCACACTTCCCTTTGGACTTACGGTCTGCCACATCCTTCTCGTACTCTGCTTCAGCTTGGCTTCTTGTTGTCACTAAGTTACTTCACATCTCACCAAGCTTCCTGGCCACATCTCCAATAGAGATGCCATGGTCTGTGGATTGGATTTTAGGACGGAATTCAGAGCAAAATAAGAAAAACCCAGACAGGGGTCTTTTGGGAGCATTGGGGTCCTTCTTCGTCTTGCCTCCTTAGCTGGTCCGTAGTCTTTCATCTCCCTATCAGAGCGCACTTTATCCGCCTTCTCATCTCATCAAATTTGGATTTCTCCTTGCTAGGCATGGCCTTCCACCTCTCCAAACACTTCTTGGAAAACGCAGCAAAATTGACAGGGAGCTCTGGGTTTTTCTTCTTATGCTCGTCCCTGCAGGTCTGCACAAAGAAGGCAGAGGCAGACATCTTGCCCTTTGGCTCCTTGGGGTCATCTTTAGCCATCTGTATTGTTTGCTAGTCTGGGCCAAAAGTGTTTTTTTTTCTTGATAAATAGTTTATGTTTTGAAAGATACTTATTTGGAATAGGGAATACACTTCAAGTTATAGGTATAGGCAAGAGTCTTTCTGAACAGGATTCCGGTAGCACAGGAATCAACAACATAAAATTTGAAGAGGTTTTATGTAGCCAAGGAAACAATCAGCAGAATGAATAGAAGGTATAACACCAGCTACATCTCAGACAGGGGGTTATCAAGAATTTAAAGGCAAAAATTAAAAACCAAAAATAGCTGCCAATCAATAAACAGGTTAATGAAATGAGCAGGCTGTTCTCAAATTAAGAAACGCAAATAGCCAACAAGTGTTTTTTAAAAATGTTTGATATCATTATTCATCAATTAAAATCACTTTGAGATTCTATGTCACCCCAGTCAGAATAGCTAATATCATGAAAACTAATGAACTAATAACAACAAATACTGGTGAGTTTGTTTCCACTGTTGGTGGAAGTGTTCTCAAAAAATTAAAAATTGCACCATTCTATGACGGGCTCTACTACTCCTGGCATATACCCCAATGATCTGGATCCGACCACAGAGAGATTCTTTCACGCCCATGTGTGTTGCTACTCCATTCAAAGAGCTGGGAAAAGGAATCAGATGAGATATCCATCAACTAATGAACGGTTAGTGAAAGGGTGCATATGCAAAATGGAATTTATCCAGCTGCAGAGAAAATGAAATTATGAATTTTTCAGGGAAGTGAATGGAGCTTGAAAAATAAGATGTAGCTAAGTAGGTAAACTAAGTCCAGAAGAACAAAAATCCTATGTCTCTTTCATATATATACTCTATTGGCTAATGTTTGTATGTATGCAAATGAAGGGTTCATGTAACAATAAAAGGGATTGGAGGCCATGGTGTGGGAAAGGGATAAAGGAGGGGAGGCAGGAGAAGAGGGTAAAAGGAATAAAACAAATTTTTGTTTGAAAAATGCCATAATTATTTGAATGCTAAATAAATGATATAAAATATATATTAAAGAAGACAGCTGGTTTGAAAAAAATGCTTGTATTTGGATGTTAGAAAGGCTTTTGATGGATGCACAGCTTTCTTAGCATTTTCATTTCAGATAATCACAGGTTGGGGCATGAGGACATGGGACTGGAGGGAGGAGCAAAGGGTAAGAGGTGGGTTCCTGGGACTCAGGGAAGAAGAGAGCAACACCTTTGTTGTGGCAATTTTATTTATTAATCCCTTCTAAGAAAGGGACTGATGAGACTGAAATACCTTCAGAATTATAAATGTGAACACAATATTATAGTCACAATAGAATTTTAAGTGTGCTATTGCTAATTCTTTAAAAATAATAACTATTCTAGCCAGGCGTGGTGGTGTCCCAGCACTTGGGAGGCCAGAGGTAGGAGGATCGCCGTGAGTTCAAGGCCACCCTGAGACTACATAGTGAATTCCAGGTCAGCCTGTGCTAGAGTGAGACCCTTCCTCGAAAAATCAAAAAACAAACAAAAAAAAAAAAAGTAACTATTCTAAAATTAAAAATAAAATACAGTTTCTATTTGGAGTGTTTAAAGCATTGGCATAGTGGTGATATTTACATGGTGCAAATATACTTAACGCCACAAAATGTGCACTTAAAATAGTTACAGTGGTAAATTTTATGTTACATACATTTTATGAGGGTAAAAAGTAAAATCATATAGCTGTGATTTATAGTACATAAACATTTACATAGAGTAAAACAATATTTGTAGCACTGAGCAGCCTTCCTGTAACTCTTGCATTTGTCTGAATGAACTGCTACTGTTTCTTGACCATCTATTCTGTGCTGGGTCGGTTACAGAACAGATAATCTTTGATACTGAGAATATTCTTGTTTAAAAAGAGGAATAAATACTAATATGATGAACATATAACTTGTATTCATATTTATTTATCTCCATGCATGCCAACTGATTTTATCGTTTTTTATTATTAAATGCATTTAATAATTCAATTCTGTAGAACTTAATAGGACAAGTGTTAATTTTTTAAAATATATTTTTATTTCTAAGCAGAAAGATGGAAGAGAGACAAGAGATGAGTAAAGTAGGGCCTCTAGCCACTGAAAACAAACTTCAGATGCATGTCACTTTGATCATCTGGCTTTGATCATCTTGTGTACTGGGAACTCAAACCCGGGTTGTTAGTCCTTCCAAGCAAGTTCTGAGCATCTCTCCATCCCTTAAATTGTTTTTAAGAGCAACTTTTTTGAAGAAAATTAGAGCCATAAGTGAATTTCATTTTTATAAATTAGAATGCATTTCACAAATTTCATAAACTTTATAAATTAAAAATGATTATAAATAAATAACTAGTTAAGATCTGTATAGGAATTTTTGTAGATGGAGCCAAATCTGACAAAAATATACCATTCATAGATGAGGCAGTAACTGACTTTTGTGGGGCTGTGATCTAGCACAGGGCCTTATGCAAGCTGTATTTTAAAGCAATTTATATGAGCCAGTTTTTCTATTCATTTTTTTTGTGATGGTTAAGTCTTGTTGTCAACTTGATCTGTTCAGTAATCTTGGGTGGGTCTCTGAGGTTGCTTACAGGAAGGATTAACTGAAGGAGGAGGTCCCTCCTCCAGAGTGAGCCCTTCCTCCAGAGTAGGTGGCCCTCTCAGTAGGGGACAGGATGTAAGGAAGTCATGTTAGCTAGAAACAAATCCCTTCCTTGGAGGGCAGGAAATTCCAAACACTTGGGAATTCAACAATTCTCAGATAAATATTTTCTTACTTTTCTAAGATACTTCTTGGAACCTTGTCTTTTACTAAAACAGACTTTTAAAAAATTAATTTAAGAATTTCTCAAGAGTACTTAGGTTAGCCTAGGAGTCAAAAGCACTTGTCGCTCTGGGTGCAGGCACACGGACCGACTACTCAGGCATTGAGAGCACCGATGAACAGCAGACCTGCCTGCAGTGGAAAAAGTACAATGAAAGCTGTCTAGTGTATGTGTGTGTGTGTGTGTGTGTGTGTGTGTGTGTATGTGTGTGTGTATCACATGTTCATGTGTATCTGCACAGAGGCAGAGATAGGAGGATCACCATGTGTCTGAGGCCAGCCTGGAACTAAGCAGTGCCAAGTCAATCTGTGCTAGAGGAAGACCCAACCTTGGGGAAAAATAAAGTAAAATACCCAAAGGACAAATATGTAGTCATATTGCTCTTTACTATAAAATATAAAAACCTTATCCAGCTGACTGGAGATGGGGAAGGGGGGCAATGGGGAATTGGGGATAAACAATGTAACTCATTATGAACAATAAATAAAATAAAATAAAATAAAATAAAATAAAATAAAATAAAATAAAATAAAATAAAAACCTAGCATGGAGCACATTTAACTCTGGGATCAAGGAAAATCACCTTACTTCTTTACTACTGTCTAGGTCATATTCAAGTTTAGAAGAATATGTGAACAATTTTATTCTTTGGAAATTCATTTTGGGCTTTACAGAAAGTAAATTTTAGAAGGAAGATTCTATTCTAATTAATAAGGCAAGCTGTGAGATAATTCAGGACATCTAAAATCCTGTTTCTCTTCCTTTACCAATACAAAGGAGACCTAGCCCATCGATCATCCCGGAAAATCTCCAAATGAAAGTTTGAGGCATGTGAATAAAGTTCTGAATAAATTTTATGTCAGTAAAAGCTTTTTAAGATTTATTATGGTTCTAATCTAATACAAACAGGTGAACTCACTGCACAGCTGCCAACTTTTTATTTCAGTCTGGGTAGGACCGACCAGGCATTGTACAGAGGTTCCCATTTGCTTTATCGAAATGGATAATTTTGCCCAAAGAGCTTACTCTGCCATATGAGCTTTCATGTGGTGAGCTGGCAGAATTGTGACTGCCTTGTATGATGAAACAGCCACATGAAAAAGAAAAAAAAAAAAAAAGCACCAAGGATACATGTATGGGCAAAGCACAATTAGAACCAGGAATTATTCTTTGGGCTTAAATATTACTTAGCAAATAAACAACATAAAATTACTGACTATCTGTCCCTCTGGGAAAAAATAGTTGAAGTGAAGAGTAATAAAATATAACACACACATCAAATACAATCAAGCATCTAGCTGCATGAGAGCGTCATTCTGGATAAAAATCTGCACCCACTCACCTCTCGTATTTTGAATTAAGAATCTTAATAAAAAATGAGTTTCCATTAAATGTCTCATTATCATTAGTACACAGTTAATACTTTATATAGAATAGATGGCTTTATTTTCGAAGCTATTTGTAGGCCGCTAATAACTGAGACCCCAAAGACCTTGATTTACATAAAAAGAAGGCAAAGCTACATTCACTCAGGTATACAAACCACAACCACATAGACAAAAGCTCTAAGAACTCATAATCTCTTCTTTTTGGATTTTGTTAGGGATGGCTGGCTAATTGGAGGAACTCATGAAAGTACCTTACAATCCAATTAGCACTTCAGTGCAATTAAGTGCTAGAGACTTCCCTATTCTACAGAGATTGGCTTTGATCTTACAGTGAAAAGTGTCTTTCCTTAAAGCTGCGGTTTTGATTTTTTTTGCAGTAATTAGTGCTAATTGTAAACCCAAGCCTGACCTGCTATAAACAGAGTGTTTTACCCATTTGACACAAGGACCTTAAATCAGCGTTCTCTTCTGTCTATATTGTACTTGGTATTAGAAGCCTGGCTACTTTGCTCATCGTTGGGTGCACAATGCATAAGTACATACATACTAAAGTCAGCTGAAACAAATGCCTTGATCTTAAGAGCTTGTGTGGCTATTCTCACTGATGCCTTTTAAGCCCAGTTACCACAAATGTAGTTGATTGGATTTCATTTAAGGAATATACTGTAGATTTTCTGCACAAAGAATGACTATTCAAAAGTAGTTTCTAAAGAGGTTTAGTGACCCTTGCTTGTTTGGAAAATAAAAACAAAAGATGAAAATGGTCTTTTCATGGGGACAAACAAAGAACCGCACCAATCCGCTGTAGAAGTCTGCTGAAAAAATAAGGTCTCATAACAATATCTGTGAAACCAACTCATTACTGAGATTCATAAAACAAGTTAAAATATAGGCCAATAAGATATCTCGATATTTAAATAACATGCTGTAAAATATAAAATCCTAGACCTTCTCTAAGGCATAAATAAGGTCCTTTGAAATTAGCAAGCAGTTTCTATGCAAATACAAAGCAGCTGGATGGTGGATGGGAAACTTCTCCATCCCACTATTTAGTAAATGCTTTCTTCATTGAAAAAACTTATAAACAGAATTAAGCCCAGACGAGCTATATCATCAGAAACTTTGAATGAGGACCAACTAAGTGGTCTTGAAGTAGACAGTCTAGTGTGCTCACACATGTAATTATTTGAGGAAAATGTATTTCATGTATCTGTATACATACATTACACATAAAATGCAAAGATACCAATTAGCACTCCTTAGAATTAGCATTTTTCCCTTAGAGAAAAAAAAAAAAAAGAAAAACTTGCTCAAGAGCCTGAAAACAATATTTTTATAAAGGTTAGTGTGATTAAATAGGGCTAAACTAAATGGCAGGATGGGCTCTTAGAAACGTTCTCTCATTTTATGCCTTTTAAGACTAAAACCAAAGTATTACATGTGTATAATTTTAACAAATTAGACGATAAAAAGTAGTCCATTAATTATATTGGCATATTCGCCCCACACTCTTCTACTACCCAGGGGATTTTTTCATTGTTTAGCTTCCTTCCGTCCCCCATTTCCTTTTTCTTCCTTCTTTCTTTCTTCTCTCTCTTGCTCTTCTTCCTTTTCTTATTTCTGTCTTTCTTTTTCTTTGTGGTAATCACCTCTACATGTTTACATCAGCTAAGACGCCTCTGGTGACCTGGAGCAGAGGGGCAAGCCCTGCCTGCTACCTGTATGATGGAGCTCATCAGAAAGAGGTCACTGACACTGAGGAGCAGACATTCATTCTGCTGCCCCGTGGGCTCCTTCCTCTCCCTCCTCAGGCTCTGAATCACCAAGATGCTGATTCTGTCTTTCATGAACATCCTCTGGAGCTGCCATGAAGGTGATGAGGTCCTCTGATCACGGACACTGGGGGAATGTTAGCAATGGAGATCCAGAACTATAGTTACAATTTTGAACACCTTTAAATGGTCCTTGCCTTCATAAACATCACCTTCTACTACAGCTTGTCCTCCAGTTCCTCAGACCATCCTGGAAGACGGCTGGTCAGCCCCTCCTTGGCACTCGCACCTGAAAGCATTTTGTTTTACTTTATTCCTTTCTACTAAATCCCTTTTCTCATTCCTTTTCTGGTGATATATATTTTCATGGTAATATATCTATGTTTTATATATACATATAAATATCACATTTGGTTCTATCTGTATTAAGTGCACAGTTCTGTGGCCATTCATATTGTCTTGAAACTGTCACACTATTTATTCATTTCCAAAACAGTCTTCTCACCTCAACTGTTCATCATTCCCATCTTCTTTCCAGCTATAGGTAGGGTTTGAGAGCTGCAATTTGGGGTGATTTTCAAGAGAAACACAATCATTTCTTCAAAAATTTTATCATTATAAAACCAAAGTTCCATCCTGCTAAAATAAAGATGAAACAACTCTCATTGAGAATTGCTAAGTTATTTGCTCTTCCTACCTAAGTAATTCAGTGGAATGACAAGATTAGGACCAATTTGCCTGATACCCATTCATCAGCAAAGATACTCATATCTTTATTGGGGGTGAGTTTACTCCCCATCCACACATCCTGCCATGCCTCCCCCTTTCCCTCCCTCCTTCCTTTCTGAACACAATTTAAAAATAAGTTTTAATTAATTAAGAGATTAGTGATGTTCTGTAGATATGATTAGAACACCAATTTAACTAGAAAGTGTGAACTTTCTAAAACCCTGTGGTGACAGTAATGAGGAAACTGAAGAGTACCTGCACCTCTTCTTCTATGAACAGGCCTGGAAGAACTTTGTGAGCAATGTTGGCAGCTAAATTATGTCTCTTTTCATAGAGGTGGAAGATATTTTATTAAGACCTGTTTAATACAACACCATTAACATCTTACCTAACATGCACCCAAAATTTAATGTAAATAATACCCTAGATATCCAACAGCATCATAGCAAAGATGTGTTTTCTGAAACTGGATATCATTTTTCTCTGTCATATATCCTAACTTCTAATATTCTATGTGTCATTGTGGCCATCAACTTTAAGGCAAGGAGAATTATTTTATCAGGTATTACATTCTTCAGTGATGAACTTGAAAGGAAAGGGTCTCTACCAGATGAGAAAACTTAAATATCATATTAATGTTTTATGTTTTTGTTTCTTAACTTTTAGTTTTTCCAAGTTTTTTGAGGTACCTTTGAAAAATAATATTTTTATGGTGATGCTCTGATTGCCAAAATTAACTTTCAAATCTATAACTGAGTTGAGCGTCATGGAGGAAAGGAGATGGAAAAAATGAGGATAATGAAGGGGATATTAAAAAAAAAGAAGAAGAATCCCCTCAGGTAGATGACCTGCCTGTGCTTTCTTTCTACAGAGGAAAAGACAGACATAAAAGAATTATAACACTTGCTAATATCCCATAGTTCAATTGAGATTAAAGTAGAAGCTGATTGCAACTCTGAAACCCAACCTACAGCTGGAAAGAAGATAGGAATGATGAATAATTGGGGTGAGAAGAGTATTTTGGAAATGAATAATGTTATCAGCTTCAAGACTGTGCTTAAACTCAGACCAGACTCTCTCAGCAACTGTTATGTGTATAAAAAAATTCCCCCAAAATTCAAAAACAAAGTTTACTTTGATGAACAAAGTAACCCTAGGAGTAAGCATAAAATAAGAGAGTACTCTGCTCATGGTGAGGGCAGGGCAATTTCTTCTCATCTAAAATGGCAATTTAGTCTCTTCTCTTAGAGTAGACACATCTGTTACTTTTGATAAACTATTCATAAATATGGAAAACACTGGACGAGTCACACTATACCATGCCCACGAAAATGTAGTTGAAAAATTGCTTCTTGATTTTAAATGACTGTGATGAATCATTACAAAAACTCATTGAATCACAGCAAAAGTCTTTTAAGATAAAAAAAAAACAACTTCTTTAACAACAATTTGGTCAATAACTCAGAAATATATAAAAATGACCAGTGAGCAAAGATTGGGAAGGAATGCCATAGTAAATATACTGCATATTTTTCCCACCAGAATCCCTGTGATTCTCACCTGGGAGTCCAGCAACTTTCCTGAAACACTAGTTATTTCCTTTGTAGTGCAAAGGGCATCAAATCCAATAAACACCCAGGGGTGAGATACTGCTAAAAGCAGCAGAAGAAGAATACCATGGCACCATGACCTTGATGACACTCTCAAAAATAACTCCAAGAAGACAGTGACACAGGCCAAAGCCTGTCAATGGATAGCCTGCAGGTAAAATTCAGTCACTGCCTTTGTTACTGGAAATCAGCCCATTCACTCACATGCTGTCAGTAGTGTCTTCCCCATGCGATGGCAGAGTGAGCAGAGGTAATGGAAATCAGTGCCCTGCAGAAACTAAAAATACTTACAATCTGACCCTTTGTAGAAAAAAAAAAAAGTCTCCCAGCCACTTAGTCTAGGGCATTGAGCGCATGGATGACTAGCATTCCTCAAGTCTCGGCTCTGTGGGTATGGCCTACCTGAGCCACTCAGAGGTTGGCACAGGTGTGGGGACTTCACTACATATTAGTTCACAAAGCACTGACAAGTAAAAAACGCTTAAAAATCTTTCTGGGAAAAATGATTATTTTTAACTGATACAGAGCAAACATTTCTTTTTTTAATATCTTTATTATGAATAAGTATATACATTGTATGAGCAAATCTTGTGACTATGTCCCCATTCCCCTCCTCTCTGTCCCCTACCCACTGGGGTCCTTTCTCAGTGTGCATACTGCATCTGTCCATAGGATAGGGGGTATGAACTGCACCAGAGGGAGCCAGTTTTTATTTCTATTTTTTTCTTCATCCCCCTTTTTGTGTTGTTGCTGAGGGGGGAGGCAATGTCTCTGGATATTCTCCCCTGCTATGGCTCTTACATTCCCTCTTCCCAGAGCAAACATTTAAATTAAGCAGAAACCTGTTTATGTAGAACACTGAAAAAAAATGACATTTCTCTCTAGTATTTCCAAAAAAAAAATTCAGAAGTTAAAAATCTTAAAATTATTCATTGGCACAAGCAGGTGAATAAAATTAAATCATTTCAGATGCCCTAGCTAAAATATTTTTCCCTTAAGATCAAAGTTTGTGTTCTAATTTCCTTCAGGTGATCCAGTCTCAGGGCTGTAGAAGGTTCCTGTTCCCTAAACGGAGCACACTGAAAATGCAGATACCAGGCAAGTGAACTAGCATTTTTAAGAACTACTGCTGTAATTTAAACTACCCCTTGATCTTCCCCAAAGCATGTTAGAGAACCTAATTTCCATAAAACTTTCTAACCCAATTTGAACAGTATAATGTGGACAGTGGGGAATAAATGGGTTTGATCAATTATGAATTTATTATATGTTAGTAAGCTATTCAGACATAGTCTTACAATTCAGTATTTTGAGCACTAATGTCAAGATACATGATTTTAAAATGGTGCAGTTCAGAAAAATCTCAGTATAGTTGCATATTTTGAAATCTAATTAACCCAAGCATAACTTAAGGCTTTCAAGAAAAAAACACACAATAACATTTTTGTCAGCTGAATGTTTGCTTGAGGCTATATAAGGATTTTATCATTTGGTGTAATTTAATCCTTCAGCTCTCTATTTCTTTGTAGATGTTTCTTTAACGTAGGAGTTGAGCAGATGAAACTTTCCGTTCCTTTCTGGGCTGGGGACATCAGGGATCATCGGACAAGGAAGACTGGCTACTCTAAGCACAAACCTAGAAGCCAGAACTCTCAGAACTTGGGACACCAAGGGAGGTCCATTGTGAGTCTGAGGTCAGGAGGCTTCATAGTAAAGCACTGTCTGAATCCAAACAGAAAACAAAACAACCCACCCCAAGATTCTCTTTTCTCCTATTTTAGATAACAAGAACCGCCTTTCTTACACAAAACTTGAATCACATTTTAAAGATGTTTTGCCTATAGAGCAAAAAACATCCTTTATGTACACATATACACTTAAATGCAGATTTTTTTTGTGTGGGTGTGTTTAAAAGGACAGGTGACCAGAGGGGACATTGCCTGACCTGACTTCCCAGCTGATAACCTTCTCTGCCTTTAAATTTCTGCTAGTGGTTGAGTTTTTCTTCAATTGATGATGACAGTCCAAACAAGAGAACAGAAATAAGAGAGACTAGGAGTTGGTCCCTGCATGCGTCACTGTGTGTGCCTGGAGGTGGAAGCTAACCCATGGCCATGGTCATAGTCATACTCTCCCATGGCTTTTCCTTTGCCTCCTAAATCACTTATTTTACCAGAGTTAAAAAAAAAATCAAGCTGCCCTCATTACTGTCTCCCTAAGGATTATTGTGCATATCAGGGGCTCTAGCTGCATAAACAACCAACCAACCAACCAACCAAATAACATGCATGGGGACTAGCAGCCCCTTATTTGGTTAAATACCCTACAGATGCTCCTAATGGTGAAGCCCAGGGGAAAATTCTGCTCTGGGTTGAATGAGTTACTTTTATGGGGATTAGTTAGGTAAAAAGCAGAATTCATGAAGAATTTGGTATGTCCAATAGGAAACTATATGAGAAATGTCAGGAGACAAAGTTAAAGTAAATAAAGAGAATAAAGACGATAGCAGATATGGCTGAATGGCAGAGTACCCGTGCTACAAGCCTGGAGTACTGGCCTCAATCCCAGTATTGAAAAAATTATCAATTTATAAAATGTGTAATATATTCTGTTATAAAGTCTTTTTTGATATTACAAATACAGTGCAAAAGGGTTTATCATCCCAATGTTATGTTTGCATATACTGATTACTTTGTGACAAGCACTAGGTGAAGACAGAAAACTGTATCCCACTAATTCAAACTCAAAAGAAATTTACAAAGTCCACAGAAACACAAACGTCAAACCCTTACCTGGTTTTGCCTTGTGTACTACGACTCAGTTATGAGTCAGTCACACTGATGCACAACCTGACAATTCATCTTTCAGTTGGATTTCAGACAACCCTAACTTTTTACTCCTTTTATATTTATTGTACTATGAACATAGTATAATTGTACTATTATATATATAATATATATATATATATCTTAAGCATTTAACATCTGTAAAGATGTGCTACTGTTTTTAAGTACCCATCTTTATCTTTCCCTTAATTCCATTTTCCCGTTGCCACAATTTGTGTAGTGTAATGATTTTTAAAAATATGTATGGTGTTTTAAAACAGAATTCATTATGAATAACATTATGCTGTTATACTAAAGAAATAACAGGACAGAATCAATAGTATTTTAACTGATAAATAGAATAATTTTGATTTTTTTGAGGTAGGGTCTAACTCTAGCTCAATAAATATTTTTATATTTACTGCTAGAATGTGACTTGTTGGAGAGAAATAATCAGTTAATTTGACTGTCACATTTCAGGCTGGCCTTCCTTCCTTCCTTACCCCAATTCAACTCTGGTGCCATCCAACAACCCTCCCCCATCTTGTGAGATGTACTCCTATGCAATAGTCCAACTTAGACCTTTGGCAAAGGTGGTTTCACTGCACATATCAAGTTTATTTGATCATTAGTCTCATTTACTAGAGTATGAGCAATTTAGAACTTTCTCTGCACAAGTGTGTAGATTCTCAATGTGTAGCAGTGTCTACATCAGGAGAGGTGTTAGAAAGGGAGGTGAAGGCATAGCAAAGTAATGTCCCTTTCTGCATTGTCACTCACAGCCCAGCACAGTGCTTTAAAAAAAAAACGGGTACTCAATAGAGACCTGAAGGATAAAGAAAACCAACAAATAAAACTCTACTTTTTAGAGGTAGGAAAACAGTAGGCAGTCTTATCTCTTGAAATTGCCAAATAAAGTCTCGATATGACAAATGGCTGTAAGTACCTTAGATATGTACAAGATAGGAAGATGGCTGTGATGTTTTCTTTCATGCCTAGAACTGTAAGACTCCTCGGTGGTTGCCTGGTTCAGCACAACAAGGCAGCCACCAGCAGGTCAACTCTACGCCTTCCAGCCAGGTGTAGGTTCATTGTCTTTCAAGCATCTTCAAAGATTAAGTCATGGGTTAGCTTTAGAATTGCTAGATAGTATTTTATAAGCAATGAATCCTTTTCAAAGTAAAAGGAAGCTCTCCCTTATGACTTTAATTTTCTTTTTCTTCTCTGGGGAAGAATTGATCAGCATTCTTATGAAGACTGTCTATGACAATTAAGTTATCTTGCAGCTTTCTATTTTTCTTGGCTAAACAACCATCTCCTATAATCTTTCCCCATATGACCTACTTCACATCCCATAAGTGTTTCTGTTGTTCTTTTACAGACCTTTCCTAATTTACACATACCTTTTTAAGTAATGGAAACGGAATGTCAAATAGTTTAATAAAAGCTTATACAATGCCCAACATAACAAGGATTTTTTCCTAATTCCCTAAATCCCAGTATCGTGTGAGTTTTAGATCACATTTTACTAAAAGCCATCAATCTCTTACCACCTTTCCACGCCTGTTAGATTTCCTATTCTCCCTGCATACATGGGGTCTGAAGAAGGCCTTGCCTCCATAATTTCACCAGACAATGGCTCAGGGTGCACCGAGCACACGCAACACTATGTGGTCTCAGGAGCTTGAGGCACTGCGCCTCTGGGTTGGAGCCTATTCAGTGTGGACCTGTATTAATTTTCTATGGATCTCACCATGAGGAACTAAGTGTACCTTTTATGAAACCAAGGTAACTTGCCTTACAGCAGGCACAGTGTTGAGCCACCTGGAGTTCACGGATCTTTTCTGGTCATGTCTGTGCCCACAGTGTACATTCTGATGGCACAGTTTGCCTTTTCTAGAAGGATACAGTAACCTTGAATATGTTCCCTATTTTCAAATGTGGTTGATATAATTTATTAAGATCATGTGGAATTCTGGTTCAGGTTTTCAAAGCGGTTGTAACCTCTGTTAGCTTTGTGTAATCTCCAAACTTAATCAGTCTGCCTTTAATTCTATCACTCACAAAACGATGAAAATGCAGAAGAGAATTTAAGATGAGAGTTTGGACTAAATCCTTAAGGTCTCCAATCAACAGGCTCCAGTGGCTTAAGACGAAGACTCTGGGGTGGGGAGAAGCACATCTGCATAATCACCATGGAAACTAGTTAGACAAAAATTTACTTATTGATAAAGGGTAGTGATTTATGGGGCTCAATTAAAGGTGATACTAAATTGATAATGATTCAATGTATTGCTCTCCTTTAGCCAGTGTGGGTTAATTATGCATCAAAGAATAAAATTCTACTATTTCAAGTATTTTCAAAATAGAAAAATAAAATTATAACCTAGGTTTTACTAAAGTGATATTTACTACTCAGTTATTATCATTATAAAACTTTTCTAATGCTGGGGATTAAACCTAGGGCTCTGTGTGTACTAGGCAAGTGTTGTACCAAAAAATTACACCCTCCGTTCTCTGGAAATTTAGTCTTCAATCATTGACTGACTTTGAAATATTTAACATTAAATTCTCTGTAAAATATAAAGTACAAAAATAGTTTTAAGAAAATGTAAGAAGTTAGAGATTGGGACCCAATATTGTCTAAAGACAATACACTGATAATGTTTTTTGTCATTGGATTAAAGTGTGGAATAATACTAAATGCAAAGAGAGCCCCTGTTACTGGTAAAAAGTAACTTAATGGCTGGGATGTCACTCATTGGTAGAGTGCATGCTTAATATGAGGCCTGAGTTCAAGCCTCAAAGTCACACATACACAAAAAATTTTAAAAAGAGCTTTAAGGTGAAATGGATACAGCTAAGAGATCCTTCACCATCGAGATTTCAAACTATATTTTCTATTACAGTTAAAAATAAAACAGTATAGTAATTACACCTTAATAAAAATTTTTCTTAAAAGGCACTTTGAGTAAACTTAATTTTTATTCAAAAATATTATTCTAGGGCTGGAGAGATGGCTCAGCAGTTAAGGCACTTGTCTGTAAACCTGAGTTCAATTCCCTAGTACCCATGTAAAACCAGAAACACAAAGGGGCACATGCATCTGGATTTCCTTTGCAGTGGCTGGAGGTCCTGATGTGCCCATTCTCTCTCTCTCTGTCTCTTCCTTTCTCTCACTTTAAATAAATAAATAAATAAAAACATTAAAATGCTATTCCATAGAAGTTTTTATCAGAAAAACATTTTTTGTTCTAAATGACAATACCTCCACCTAGGAAAAAAAAAAACTGAATGCAATGCCCACATAATATTTCATTAATCAGAAATATTTGTTAACTGCAAGTTCAACTCTTTTATGGGGTCTCCTAATTATTTTTACTTTTGTTTTAGCCACAGTTTGTTAGTTCAGACTATTAGACTTCTCTATGCAACTGCTTGTTACATATTTACAAAACTATAGAAACGACTCCAGAGATTTATGAAAACAAATCTCAATAGACTCAGATGCATGGAATGTTTGATAATTGGATATTTGCTAACAGAAAAGGAAACCTATATCAAAAGAAGAAAAAAAAATCTGAGCTGTGATGTTCAGCAGAGTTAGCGAGTTGACCTTGGAATTGTATAAACATACAATTCTTTCCCATTTAGTTTTCTGCTGGCACACACACTTCTGTCTACACATAATGTTAATGCATCATTTATTTATATCAAAAGCCTGCCCTAGACAAGAGTCCTAAAAATACAGTAAGATGACAGTCTTTGTTCTGAGTAAAAGAACTTGAGAAAGTTTTCCTTAAAATATGCTATTCTATAAAATTAATTCTCAGACTTTCAGTTCCCAGTCATTGAGCTGTGAATTGTGTATAAATATGCTCAAAATAAGCACCTCTTTCTTCCTTTGCTCCAAGGCAGGCTGGGAGACAAATATCTAATAATTGTAGACTTGCCAAACATTTTGGGAAATTCACTTTATTATAGGAATCTCATTGTTCATTAATTGTTGAAATAAGTTTAAGTATTAGGATTAAATCCATAGGCAATAAACATATTATGTAGAAAAATGTTATATCTGATTTGAGTTGTAATACATCATCATTTTGTTATTTGTTTCTAGTTAGTAAAATCTGATACTCTTTATTCTACATAATAATCAAAATAAAGATGTAGGGAAAAGCTGGCAATATCTACATATGCCTATTTATTTTGGCACCATCTCTTATATTAAAGAAAACAATGTAAATAAATGTCACTGTCTGGGATTTGAATTTTTTTTAATTAGAGAGTGGCTTTCATTGCAAGTACTTTAACATTAGTGAAATTTAACCTAAGAATTGAAATAAACTCGATGAAATGAGTGTGCTCTTTACTAAGACACAAAGAATTCTAAAAAATCAAAAGGAACAAGGATTCATGAAATCTGTGCTAACCTAGATGTAATTTTGACAGCTTGCTTTTATTATGATAATCAAATTTTGAAATAACAAGCTTATAGATAATATCAAAGATTTCATTTGTAAGGACCCATGAGGAGTCCTGCTCTTTTGTCTGATTCTCCTACTTTAGTTAAATCTGTTTTTTTTTAAGAAAAGGAACTTAAAAATGGTTGATCTAATATAAGAAATATGAAGTTTAATGGGGAAATGCTTAATATTCCAACATGAAGATAACTTATACTATAGAAGTATATACTACATTGAACAAAGGGACACAAAACCAGGCATTTCAACAAAAGGTCAGAATGATTATATGACTGAAAGTACTGATAATTTTCATTACATAATTTCTTACTCTTTCAACTATTAGGCTATAAACAGATGTCATTTTTATAGACAGATAAAAATTGTTAATACAAAATGATTAAAAACCAAATACAGTTCCGAGAGGACTGGAAGATTTGTGTTGGTATTCTTTAAAGGCTCCTAAGTCTCCAGACGTCACGCATGATGAACCCAGACTTGTCTCAGGACTGACATACAACCACTTGGAATAATCGTGACTCTAGTTTAATAGTCTATCTACCTCTATGAAGTAGAGAGAACATTTATGTACTAAAAAAGCAGAAGTAGCTAGGATTCTGTCTGCAGCTTTCCTTCTCACTATTTGACTTCCCCCAAATCAACAATTACTGGGAGCTGGCATAACTTTGCACTACTGTGCCTACTTGAAACTAATATATAATGTTCATTTGACTTAAGAGTTATTGTGTGACTATGTTAATTTTATGTGATATTACACACTGAAAAAAACCTTTATGACAGAAGAGCCCTAACAGTTCTCTGTCAGAAACCAAGACAATCAACTCCAAGTGAAGGTGTTGATAATGGTAGCAGACATTTGAAGGCCAGCATCTGTTCCTGGTTGCATCGAAGATTCACTATAGACTTTTTCATCTGTTCATGGTTGCATCTGTTCATGGTTACATCGAAGGTTTACTATAGACTTTCAATTTGACTATTTGGAAATGCCTATCAGACACCAGTGAAGAAATAATCTTGTGAGAAAAATCCATGAGCAGAAAAAAAGAACAGGATTGATTTAAAATATGCTTTTTTGGACATCCAAATGGAGGGGGAAAAAAGGGGCTAAAGGATATGAGGAAACTGCCTACAATCCGTGTTTAACCTGGGGTCTCCAGGCCTTCCAGCTAGAAGAACATCAGACTTCAGTCTCAAGGGCAGCAGGAGGGGATTATGAATTTTAGAATATACTAAGATAATGACACATTTCAATTACCATTCACCCTCACTCTGTCCCCTTCTCTCTGTAATTTGGAAGGTTACAGAATTCACTGAAAAAGAGATTTGTAAACTTAGGGTGTATGCTATGTATGTACAAAATTAAAACAAAAATGTCTTATCCTTCAGCAATGTTAAAGGACAAAAACCATGTTGAGTGTAGGAAGACAGGGAGTATGTCTTATTCATGTAATATACTAAATTATTCATAGGGAATAATTCTTTCTGAGAGGGTTTACAAAGAGCTATTTGGTGAAGGCAAGGTCTAGTAAACTAGACATACACACATACGTGTATTTGTATTTCTTATTTGTTTTTAAAGTGAGAAGCTACTATAATTATCATTGAGCAATACATTTTCTTTGTGGGTTATCATTCATTTTCTTTGAAACTGTATATACACATATATATTTAATAGTGCCCTGACCAGAAGCTTTACATTTATAATTGCTAAATTTCCAACAATCTGTAAAAGGAGGGAAGTATTATAAACCACCATTTGTGGTGCTGGTGGGTAACAGTGAGGCTCAGAGGCTGGTCATGCTTATACTCACACATATGTGCCTGTCAGAAGCCAGAGAGTTTTCAAGAAGAAATGTTAATAAAGAGACAAATTGTTCATTATTGTTGCTGTGATGGGCATTCATGAATCTCCGCTTCAATCCTGTCATTCTTGAGAGCCACCAGCCCTTACCTGGAATTTATGTCTAACAGACGGACTGGCTCCAGGCAAATATCATGAACATATTCCATTAGGAGACACACGAGTGCACTTCTCTGGGCACACAACTTTTGTCAGCTAACAATTCGATAAAGTGCTTGTCTAAGGGATAATCCTAGGATTGTTGGGCTGCAGTTTTTCATTCCTAGGGTTTCTGTCTCAGTTGGGCTGTGGAAGTGTGACCCAGGAATTTGTATTTTTCAATTTTCAGGTCATGTCAAGGCAGAAGAATAAGGACCTTAGTCCTAGGACTTACTAAATAAATGTGAAATTTTTAACAAATTAACCTCTCAATACCCTCAGTTTTCTAATCATAAAATGGGGTAATTATGTCTTCTGAACATTAAATCAGACATAATATGTGCTTATTTTGACACACCTCAAGAGCTTCATGAACTTTAGACATGAATCAGCAAACTCAAGTTTACTAAGCATTTATACATCAAATGTACGCAGGTCTTATCCGGTTAAATGGAATTATGTATAACTGAATCAATTCCATAGGATAAAATGAAACCAAAGCAAGTAAAATATAACATAGCTTTGTTCTTCAGATAAATAAACTCTTTACAAATGACTGAGTCAAGCTAATCATATCATTATTATTTCCTTAAATTCTCACCTCTTCAATCACAGTAGGCCCATCAATGTGAAGGGAAACCATGGTAACCACACAAAGAAAACATCTACCTACATGTTAGTGCCAGCAATTATTTGGCATTTGTTATGTTAGCTAAACTGTGTAATGGTGTGTGCAAAATCAGTTTCTGCTTCCTTGACCCTTTGGAAGGCTGGTTTCCTGGCCAGCCACCCCTGGCTGAGACTTTAGATTCTGGCGGTTGTGATTTCAGGCACCAGCTCTCTCAGAAGCGCCGAAATGAGGCCTAAGCGTAAGAATCTACCACCGGAGGTAGATTATTGATTATAACCATTTCTATTTTGAGGCCAACAACTAACCAGAACTTTTGTTGTTTACTTTGACAAGAATTCATCATGAACACTGAGCTATCCTTCAGAAGACACCAATTTTAGGTACAAATGGAACAACATAAAAAAAGATGAATTTTGTAACTGGCTTTTTAATATTTCAAGAGATCTGGGTTGGAGAGATGGCTCAGCGGTTTAGGCACTTGCCTCCAGTGCCTAAGGCCCTGGGTTCAATTCCCCAGGTCCCACATAAGACAGACCCACAAGGTGGTGGCCCTGGTGCGCGCTATTTCTCTCTCTCTCTCTCTCTCTCTCTCTCTCTCTCTCTCTCTCTCTCTGTTTGAAAATGAATAAATAAAATATTTAAAAAAAAGAGATCTATCCTGTTTACCTATATTTAAGGTTACCACAGAAAAGCAAAAAGATATTTTGAAAATAAAGAAGTCTTTAACAATAATACGATTAAATGTAACAGGTCTTGACACCTCTGAAAAATCCTTAAATGTCGTTCTTTTTGGGGGTCCAGAGGGGCTGGTCATATCTGAAGTAAACCAAGAAGCATCCATCAACTGACTCAGGTCTTTTAAGAAGTACTTCCATGGTTTCCTTATCAAATGAACTAAAGACGTTTCAGCTGCATTACCAGAGTTTTAAAAGAAGGTGGGGCAGTTTTACATTGCGAAAAAAATGAAAGAGTAGAAATGTTAAGGACCCCAGAATGGTGAAAGCCTTGCTATGAACTGCTCTCTCCACAGGGAAGACCCTCGGATAGGTGAGGCCTCTGGTAGAAAAAGCCCAGCCAGAGTGGCAGTGGGGAGGAAGGCCAAGAAGGAGCAAGGAGGTACCAGTCAGGACCCACCCACTGCACTCAGCTTCCCACTGTGTAACTGAACACTTCTCTTTAAAGCAATGTCAGATGACTCTGGTAACTTCTTTCTTGAAGCCAAACTATGGTACAAGGACAGGGACCATTATATGAGAAAATCACCCTGATATTCTGTGTGGCATTTGAAGGGGAGAAAAACCAATGAATAAATATAGATTAAACTCTTATCCTGCAGCCAGTCAGATGAGGATTTCACCTCTCCTACTCTTCCTTTAGGATGAAAACATGCCTCCTCATGGAGAAAACTATTTTATGATTTCACTTTATTACAAAGCAAAACAAAACAAAACGTACAAAGCGATCTGAACTAAGGGTGATGGTGTAAAATGTTATACATGACTATTGCTTCATTGTGTAACAGTTCTAATACAATAAAGTGGTAGGCACCTAACTATAATTAAAACTTAGAGAGGAGAGTTTCACATGACATTCTTTGTTAACAAAATAAATAAAAGGCAACGATGAACTTTGAGCACAAAGAGATAAAATATATTTGAATACACACTCTTCTGCATTTAAAGTCAGATGCAGTCACATCTTTCACTGGTATATAGACAATACATAAACGAATTTTCTTTCATTTGCAAACTGAAACTTGAAAGAGTGTTCTTTAAGGTACATCAGGCCATACTTTATAGGACTTTAGTACTGGGGCATTGATATTGACCTTCTCTGTACAAAAGAGTTTTGTATTAGGATGTCAAGGAAATGTACCAGCTTCATAAAAACACAAATCTGCCAACATTCAATAACACAACTGCAAAGTGAGTGCTCCACTTTGTAATCTTTTCACTTGGAGCTTTGATAAGTACAATACATGGCATTGAACTTGCTATAAAAATACTGAGCTTTCAAAATCCAACTTTGCTCTACTGAAAACTAAAGGAAAAATACATCTATTTGCTACAAGTACTATACTTCCTTTATGCAGATTTCAGGTTAATTGACAGGACACACAGACAAGGGTTCTATAAACCATTTTACTGAGCATAGATCTTGATTAGAATGTCATATTAAGAAATGGAGTGCGATCTGTCTTCGTGTCATAGTTAATAGATTTCTAGTAAATAGCCCCCAAGTGCTCTTTCTAACAAGTGATGAATTATATTAATGTTCTGTTGTACTTTCATAATTAAGGGTCTGGCGGCTTTTACAGTATAATTGGGGCTCCAAGAAGGGAACAAAGGGAATGATTGTCATGTTTCTTGTCCTGTCAGCGGATCTCCTCTCATGCCCCACTGCCATCTTGGGCCATCCATAAAGAACCATCCCTAAAGCTTTTTTTTTTTTCCCCAAAACAATAAAGTAGCAGCAACAACAAAATAACAACAAACATCCCACCAAACTCACAATCTGTGAAGTTTTCATTGGCAATCCATTTTTACAGTTATTCCCCCTTTTCATTGTTGTTTTTGTTGTTGTTGTTATTTATCTATTTATTTTTTGCCTGTTCAATCAGCTTCTGATCCTTCCTTTCCATCGTCTTTCACCAAGGGAGTGGACCTGAAGAATTCTTCTTTGATGCCATTTCTTTGCCCAGATGTGGGGGCCAGCTGATTCCTCTGGTGGAACCTGCCTGTCCTGTGTCTGATCTGCATGCCATCAATGTTCTTTGCCCTTCAAACAACGCAACAACCACAAAGGATAGAAGGATGTGGGTGATGATGAGCCATTCCCACAAGATCAAAAGAGTATTCCATCAAGTAAAAAGGATAAACCATTACTTGTAGAGTCCATCCCAAAAGAGCACTTCTAAGATGCTGTGACATCTAGCCTAGATGAGAGGGACAGAGTCTAGGTGGCGCTGGAATGTGGTTCATTGTTGTGTACTGACTCCAAGTTACTTTGTATGGATGCGTCATCCTGTTATCGCATCAACACACTTCAGAAATGGAAATGCAAGAGATGGAGCATGGCAGGAAATAAACATAGAGGGAGAGACAGGAAGAAAAAGAGGACACAGTAAAAAAGAAGGTGGGATGGGCGAATGTCTTTGATTGGAATTTTGGTTACAAAGAGAAGTAAGAGCTGAGCCAAGTCAGATCCTCCAATATAAATGATGTCTGCAAGTCTGGCTATTTCTGTCAGACTGCCAGTGAACCAGTACAGCCTTGGAGATTTGCACAGGGAAAGGTCTGAATTCTCATCTTTCCACTGCTGAGTTGCTTGCATCAAACTAGAGACATTACCTGGGAACAATGACATTAACTTCTCACGGATGTTATAAGGCCATGCTTACATAGTTAAACACTTTCAAAGAGTCATAGTTCAGTTTCTATCACGAAATTTCAAGCTATTAAAGTTTGTGAATTTGTGACACGATTGTATTTAGTAAACTATTAGCAAATGAGTATGTACCATTTAAGTGACAACATTTCAATGACAGGGACAATGCTAATGAAGTCCCAAAAGTGAGGCTGGATTTCGTTCCAGGGCACAGAAAGCCAGCCAGATGACTTCTCTCCTCAGATGTTCCTGGCCCTCACTTGCTACATCACATGCTATGTCCTTTACTTGCTCAAATGTCCTTTCCTTTATTTCCTCAAATTCAAGAATGGTTTTGCTGTCAAAATAGCTTAAAATGATTGAATCAAAGTCAAATAAAATTTTAAATAGTTACTGTGCAATCTAAGTTCCTACCTGTTGTACACTGGAGTCATAGGACCAAAGAATAAAAAAAGTGATGCACTTAAGAATATCTAAATAGAGAGATATTGTTCAGACAACTATGATTCACTTTAGCGCACAATACAGGTATTGCACAGAGAATTCTCAAATATACAATTTTTTTGAGAAAAGGAGATTATTATTATTATTTTGTTTCTGGAGTAATAATTTCATTCTAACTTTTCCTAGAAAATCAGAATGACTTAGTATGGTGTAGGATAGCCTATTATGTCATCATGCCAGAAGTTTGACCAATTCCTTTTCATGGAACTCTGAAAACGTCAAGTTCATTTTTAAACCCATGGCTAGTTTCATCTCTTTAAACCCAAAGTGACAAATGAGGAACCAACTGGGGAGAAATGCTCCAATCTACTGTTCTTAATGTTTGATAATCCACGTGCAGCAGGTATACCACAAAACGGCTATGACAGAACAAAGATGACAGGTGGACTCCTGTGACCAAATTAATTGGAAATAGATGCTTCAGTCTTGTGATCCTGTTTCACATTTTGAAAGAATTCAGAGCAACAGCATCAGGCTGACATGGCGTATCGCCAAGGGTCTCAGGAGGTGGTGCAGAGTGTGGAGCTGTTCCAGAATCACCTTGGAGAACATTCTAGCTTTTCTGTGGAAAGCTCGTCAGTTTGATATCTATTATCTTTGTGCCTGTGATATGTTTACTCAGAATGCTCTAAGTGAACCTTCTCTTGTTTTCTTCATTTTGGTTATACAGCTGAGAAATGAAATAATCTTAAAGCATTTTATCAGCTCATTTTATCTACATGTATTTTCCACTTGCACTGTGATTTACACACATCAGAACAGTGAGCTCTGGCCACTAATGCCAAAGGGAACTCATTTGTCTGAAAGCAGTAACATCATGCAAGAGGAGAATGGTGACCATCAAGGACTCTGCAACTAGCTGAGAGAACAAATGTCAGCAGCTAAGGAGAGACTCACAGGCTGATTGATAGTTAAAGGACCAAATCAAAGTTGCTAATTTGAAACAAATCCTTCCTTTCTCCCTTCCCTTCCCTCCCCTCCCCTTCCCTTCCCTTCTTTCTTGAGAATTTCTTTAAACACTGCAATATATGTGAGAGTACAGATGAAACTACCTGCTGGTCGCACTGCTGAAGCTGGAAGATTTAAACAAGGGACTTTGCAACTTGTAGAAACTGTGAAACATAAAACCAAATAACTTTAGAAGGTTATAATATCAAATAGAGTCAAGTAACTTGATGTTTCCTATCAGAAATATAATCTATGAATCATTATTGTTTAAGCCACACACTAACCAAAAAAAGTTGTGAGATAAAATTTATCTGTAGCTGGAGTAAAGATTTCGATGTCTAATATACACACATATTTGAATGGATAAATATACATCTTGCATTTTCAAACAAACTATATAGCAAAGACTATATAAGAAAACATGAAATAATTATTGCAATAGAAAATTTCTTATGTTAGAATGTTTGGTTTCTAATTGATGCCAATACTCCCAAATTAACAGGGAAACATTATAAGATTAAACAAAAGAAAAAAAGCAAGTCTGATGAATTCCAATGTTTGAATAACAGAATAGAACCTAACACTACTACAGACGTTTGTCATTTTATTTGTGATAGGAATCAGGTTGCATGTATTTTTCATTTACATTAAATTCACGTATTTCACCATGTTGGTTCAGTATTTTATTTTTAAAGCATTTTATTTGATATGAAAACATCAAAGCTGTAGTAAGTTTGGATTTTCAACTTTTCATATCTGCAATTGATTAATTTTTTTAACTTACATTCACCTTTTAAAAAAAATTTCAGGTTCATAGTCAGGGAGGTATGTGAGTCATTTCCCCTCTGAAGCCAAACATCCTGAAAAATTAAAATTTTATTTCAAAAGTAAAACAGGAAATATTATGCAACTGGGTGCTTTGGATTCCCTCATGAACTCTTCTCTAAACTTTTCAGTTCTTTTTCAGGTAAGGATGGCTCAAGTATCTCAAAACACACATTTAAGAGGGGTTTTATAACTTGACCTGTTCTCCGCTCATTTTCTTTGCATACTGCTTATCTGGAAGATATAAGCTGTATTCAGTGAGCATTTTATCTATTGTTTTCAACACTGTTCACAATAAAGATACTTAAAGCCAAGAAATCACATGTGGTTTAGGACACCTTAAATAAATCCTCTGCAACCATAGTGAGTACGAAGAAATCAGAAAACAGAATTCATACTGATAGCTGGTAGGATTATTTTGTTAAGTAATAAGATCCTTTAAATATTGGTTAAAGAGAAAACTGTTGCATTTATTTTATTTTATATATTAAAGATATTTAAAAACATGCACACAAAAGTATAAAAATAAGGGCTGGTGAGATGGCTCAGTGGTTAAGGCACTTGCCCCCAGTGCCTAAGGCTCTGGGTTCAATTCTCCAGGACCCACATAAACCAGACCCACAAGGTGGTGGCCCTGGTATCTCTCTCTCTCTCTCTCTCTCTCTCTCTCTCTCTCTCTCTGTATCTCTCTGATTGAAAATGTATAAATAAAATATTAAAAAAAACTTATCACAGATTGAAAAGTATAAAAATGATAATGAAAAAATCATCAATAAAACCAGGAGTAGTGGCATTGGAGAAATAGCTCAGCAGTTAAGGCACTTTCATGCAAAGCCTAATGATCCTGGTTTGATTCCTAGGTGCCCACTTAAAGCCAGATTCACAAAGTGAAGCATGTATCTAGAGTTTGTTTGCAGTGGCTAGAGGCCCTGGCATGCCCATTCTCTCTCCTTGAAAATAAATAAATAAATAAATAAATAAATAAATAAATAAATAAATAAATAAGCAAGCAAACCAGAAGTATCATCAGGGTATTCTGCCACAGGGCCAATTTTAATGGATCTAATTTTTAAAAGAAAAATAATCTTAAAAATAAGAATCAATCAGGTATTTTTGCTGTATTTAGTGACACATATCTTTAATCCTAGCACCAGAGAGGCTAAGGCAGGAGGATTCAAAGCTAGCTGACACTACATAGCAAGACCCTGTCTTAGAAAGGAAAAGTAATTTTATTATTAATAGATGATTCCCTTTTGTCCACCAATCATATACTGTAAAAATGTCTCATAAGTGGTTTTCACACTTCCTCCTTGATGATGACTCCCATGTCATTTAAAGTTACATGAATCAAATTAGTGTGATTTTCACATATAAAAAATAAGGATCAAATGGCAGAATTCAGAAGTCTTCATAATATAGACTATAGGCAGAACAGTGCGTGTTATGAACTCTGTGAACAGTATGAAATCAAGCAAATCTACACCCAGTAGTCGGCCAAGATACCACCTTTCAATTCTTACGATTTTATTTTTAAACTGCAGAAACAGATTAATCTTAGAATTTAATGGTCACCACCTTCCTCACACTTTTGCAATTTAAACTTTTTTTTTCCTACTTGAAAATGTCATCCAGAGTGTTAGTGTTTTTATAAGCACAATCATCATTCTTAGAACACTGAAAAAACAATGCAGGTTGAATGTATTTGCTGCTACAAATAGCCTTTTTCTAAGTAGCTGTTTTAGGGTTTTGTTTGTTTGTTTTTGCAGAGGACCAAATAAATGATTTTATAAAAACAGGTAATGCATTTAAATTAAAAGTTACCTTTTTAAAACAGAAGGCAGCAAAAACCAGGGAGAACCAACATCCATCAATATGACAAGATAGCCAACTACCTAGCAGGAGATGTGTCACATCTGTCAGTGACCAGGTAACAGCACAGAGGAAGTGGTAAGTTAAACATGAGTGCTGCTCTCACTGCTAGCCTGACAACCTGCTCTGAGAAGACGGCGGCAATAGACACTGAGAACACTCAAAACATATCAGCGCAGAAATACCGAAGTTGCAGAGTTCAACACTCAGCGGTTGGAATGATTGTAAGAGCCACAGGGTGGGAAGAAGTATCCTGAGGCATTCCTTCCACATGGAGACTGACCACTGCATTCATAACCCCACCGAGAGGCCCTCAATGGAATGGGGGCAGGAAAGAAAGGATACAGGAGGATAATGCAAGGCTAATGGGTCCACCTCATCATTTGTCCATAGAATATGGTTCCTAATTAATGAAAAAAATCTCATATGAATGAAGCATTAAGATAGTGGGTTCTGGGCTGGAGAGATGGCTCAGCGGTTAAGGCACTTGCCTCCAGTGCCTAAGGCGCCCGGTTCAATTCCCCAGTACCCACATAAGCCAGACCTACAAAGTGGTGGCCCTGGTGCGCTCTCTCTCTCTCTCTCTCTCTCTCTCTCTCTCTCTCTCTCTGCTTGAAAAATGAATTAATAAAATATTTTTTAAAAAGATAGTGGGTTCTATTGATAAAAGATTAAAGCTGGACATATAGTTTTATTTAATGTGCAACTATTGCTTCAATAAAAGATTGAAATTAATCTTCTAGATATTGTACTAGATTTGATTTTTGACCCTTTAATTAATAAATAAAAGTAAAAACACATGATGATTTAGTGTTTTGTTTAATTTAATAAAGGGACCTGCCCACACTGGAATTTCACCTCAAGGGTATATTTTTTTTCATAGATAGGAATAAAATTGGGCAGAAAACTCAAGAGTTTTGTACCAAGAAATTAACTCCTGATTCTATCTGAAAGTGAAAAGGATAACCCCGGGGCTGGGACAATGGGTTAAAGAAGCTTGCTCCGAAGATTGTCAGCCAAGGTTCCGTTCCCCAGCCATCCATATACATATGTTTGACATATGTTTGTAGCAGTAAGAGCCCTGGTGTGCCCCCCCCACTTACAAATAAATATTTTTAACAGAAAAGCATAACATTATATCATGTCTACTTGCCCATAGGGTGTCTTTATAAGGACAGCTAAGTCAGGATGTGCTCTGAGTTGAGGTCCCTGTGACTCCCTCAACTGGCTTGTTTCTCTAAGAAGTTTCCTCCACTGGAATCTATTACTGAGTTCATATTTAGAATAGGTTCTAGGAGAAGACGCTGACATTCTTTTCTGCTCCTAATATCTTTGCATTTCTCTGCAAAGAGGATATGTGGGGATTCCCAAATGGTACCTAGACCCCATGTCCTAGGGATGACACTTTCAAAGAACTTTTCTTAACCAACTGAAACCATGACTTCTGGGTGATATCTAAAGATCATGTCAAGTAAGACTAGAGCTATTTGAAGTATTCTGAGTAGCTCTGGGGAATGGGGTGCCCTGATATTAATATGATTTTTATATATCATCAGGTCCCCAACCTCCAAGAAAACTATATTACTATTCTAGGGTGTGGCAAGCACTGGTATAGTTTAAAAATTATATTTTTTTGATAAAGTGAAACTTTAATTAGAAGACAATAAAACAATTTTTAAAAATATTTATTCAATTTCAAGCATATATATATATATATATATATATATATATATATATAGAGAGAGAGAGAGAGAGAGAGAGAGAGTGTACCAGGGCTACCTCCTTGTGGGTCTGGTTTATGTGGGTCTTGGTTAATTGAACCGGGGGCTTTAGGCACTGGAGGCAAGTTCCTTAAGCGCTGAGCCATGTCTCCAGAACAATAAAACAATTTTAATACATAAAATTTAAAGTATAAAAAAGGATACCAATGTAAAGCTTTTGTCTAATGTCACATATTTTGTTATGATGATTTTCCATCTTAGAAATTGTATAAAATTTAGACTTTTTTTCTAGAGTATTTAATTGGAAATCAATCACACACACACACTATACTCTTTTATTCCCTCACCCCTGCTCACCTTTCCCTAGGGCCTTCCTCTGAGGGGTCATGGGATGCACTGTAGGGTCATGGCCTCAGTCAGTCCCAGTGGGGTGGTGGGGGTAGGCATTCCTACCCACTCTGTGCCTCTTACCATCTTTGTACTCCCTCTTCTGTGATGTTCCTTCAGCCATGGAAGGCCTGTTGGCAGTCTCAAAATTTAATATTTCATGAGATTTATAAAATAAAATGACCTGTTTTGACCTTTGTTAACATGTGGAATCATTAAATCAGGCTAATTAAGTCCTCACCTCACATACTGACATTGGGTTTTCATAATGCATGCATAGGTATTTCTAACAGTCTGGACTGAATACTACAGGTCCTAGTTCAATGCATTCCTGCTGAATAGTTTATTAAAAACTGTGTGCTATGGTCTTCAAGGCAATGAACACATGCCACTGTCATTACCAGTAGACATTACCCTGTGTAATGAACAGCTCTGGGGGACACTACAAACAGATACCAGTGACTTGATAACACCAAATTATAGATAATATTTTTTAAAAGGCTCATGTAAATTTCCAGGGGACAAATGTGCAATGTAAATTTCATTCTCCTAGGAAGCCACAGGGCTGTGGACATGACATCAGGTCTAAGTGGTGGTAAGGGATCTCCAGTGATGTGACCCTCATTCGTCATGTGAGGTCAGGGGCGGAGGAGTACAGCACAACCTGGTTCTCTTCCTACTGAACTTTCAGGAGGGAAGGAAGCAAACAGGCAGGTGAGAAGTTGCTTCTTTAGCCTTTCTAGTGACAATGCTTACTTTTTCCCCTTCCCATATTTTCATAGTGTTAAACGGACTCACTGTGCTGGGAGAGAACGAAAGGAGCACGCACCCAAGGGTAACAGAAGCTGGAGTTCTCTGAGCTGAATCACCGAAAGAGAAGGCAGCTATCATGGGACAGACTGGCCATGTTTACCTCGCTCATTCCTCAGAGAAAACTTGCTCTTTTAGATCTGTTCCTTATGTTTTATCTCTGTGTTTGGTAGTTAGATACTGCTTATTCTGTGATGACCTCCAGAAATAGGTAAGGAAATGAGAAAAATAATGTTATTTTGTAATACCTATTCAGCTTAGGAAATGAGTTAATATTACTTATTTTCAGAGCTACCCTATATAAAACATACATTCAATACATGCAAGTATATCACTCCATTGCTTAGGTTTGGGAGAATTAATCTAATACTTAATGAAACAATGTGCTAGACTAAAAATATCAGAATTTATTTAAAATAGAGTAAAAGGACAAATGAAATATAAATTTTGTCCTTATCTACATCGCAAATTTGGGGCCAAACTGGATTATATGGGACCTGTCTCAAAAACAACTAACAAACAACCGAAGAAAATAAATAAGTAAATAAAAATACTGAAATGAAAATTATATCCACACATATGCAAACATACATGATGATATTTTCCACTTACTACCTGTGCTTTTTATGTTTTGTTTTTTCTTTTTTTTCATGTCTTTAAGTCCAGTTCTCACTCTAGCCCAGGCTGGCCTTGAACTCACTCAGTAGCTCAGGCTGGTTTTAAGCTCACAGTGATCGAACTACATCAGCTTTCCCGTTGCTGGAATGTAGGCAGGAGCCAGCGCACAGCCCCCATGATTTTACAGACGTAATGTTAGAGCAGATATATGACTAGCTATCTGATGTTGCTAGGTGAAAGTCCCTCTTTCTTCAACCCTTAAATGTACATTATTTTTATAAGACTAGGGTACAAGGAAATTTCTTGAAGTATTGCATTCTCACTTTCCAAATACTTTACACAAACATGAAAAGCATAGTGTTAAATACAGAGCAAAGTGACATTTTCTACTTTCTAAAATGCCTTATTAGACACTCTTCTTTGTATAATGAGCTGTGAATCAGAAAACTCTCACCATTGAGGAAGACTTATAAACATGACTATATTCTTCCAATTTCTATCACAGTTTCTTTAAGATTTCAAAATCTTGCTATTTCCAAGCAGATTTTCTTTGTCCATCCATATGACGATAAGGATAATCAATGCTACTTATGACATTGAAGCAGGAGGAATTATTTATGTCAGTTCAAAGTGTACTTTGGATAATGAAGTTTTGTTTTTTTATTATTATCCATAATTAGATACACTTAATACGGGAATAATGTGTTGATGTCTCCAGTTCCCCTATTTCCCTCTTTCCTGTCCCGGGTCAGCTGGATATCATCCTCCGTGGGCAGTCTGGATCAGTCCATGGGGTTGGGGGTTGTGAACAGCCTAGGAGTCAACCCGGTTCCACCCCCCTTTGCATGTTGTTACTGAGGTGGGCAATGTCTCTGGATATTCTCCCCCACCATGTCTCTTACAATCTTTCAGCCCCTTCTTCCGCTCAGTTCCGTGAGTCATGGTGGGTGAGTATGGATAATGAAGTTTTTTAAAAAATAAAAATCCAAATATGTACAAAGTAAAGAGAATAGTATGCTAACTTCTATTTATGTGTCGTCTAACTTCAATTATTAACATAGCCAAACATACCATATACAGCTCAACCTGTTCCCCATCTTGAAGTTCACCAAAGATTAAAGCAGACAACAAGTAGCATGTCATATCATTATGGCCAGCATTTCATCAAGCTACTACCTTCTATCAGAAATATCTGATGGATTCTTATTTTTAAGATCATTTTTCTTTAAAAAATTAGATCCATTAAAATTGGCCCTGTGGTAGAATACTCTGATGATACTCTGGGTTTATTTATTTATCTCTTGTATATCTTTCTCATTCCTAAAACATTTTCTTTGTGTTTGAATGCTGCTATAAGCCTGATTGGGGTGGGGGGTTCATTTAGATCTTTACAGGAAAAATGACGCAGGATCTGTGTGTCCATGTGTGTGTGTGTGTGTGTGTGTGTGTGTGTGTGTGTGTGTGTGTGTGTGTGTATGTGTGTGTGATGTGCACTGTATGACTCTATTCAATAGGCCAGCAGAGATATTGGTTCCCCATGGCACATGTTTGTCTGCAAACAGTTTCTGATACTTCTGATGTACAGAAAGCTTCATCTCCAAAGCAGCTTCCATTTTATATCCTGCTCACTAAGCAATAATCTGGGCAGATTGTTCTTAGATATGTCTCAAAGACAAGGCCTATATTAACAGAATATTTCTTATATTTTCTCTAAGACATTTAATCTAATATATATTTTTTCTAGTGTTTCCATTTTTACATATAATTTAAAAAATATGCTAAAAAGAAAGTATGCAATTTATCATTCTCAAAGAAATTTCCTGTCAAATTATGATTTGTTGGCACCACAGAAATATCTTGCATAAATTATAACAACGCTAAAACAAAATGTGGTAGTAACCCAAAATTTATATCTGACAACGCCACACTGGATAAAATTCAGAAAATAATTTATCCTATTAGATCAAACTCGTTTGAGATTTGGATCCTTTCCTTATGGAAACATGTGCCCTTCATGTCACTGTCACAGTATGTAAGTTAAAGAGGAAGAATAAGAGTATAAATTTTCAAAATTATACTGAAGACATGATTAACTATGTATATTTTATAATAAATGTTAACATTAAAAAGATGTCTCGGGCTGGAGAGATGGCTCAGAGGTTAAGGCACTTGCCTCCAGTGCCTAAGGCCACCGGTTCAATTCCCCAGGACCCACATAAGCCAGACCCACAAGGTGGTGGGCCTGGTGCTCTCTCTCTCTCTCTCTCTCTCTCTCTCTCTCTCTCTCTCTCTCTCTCTCTCTCTCTCTCTCTCTTTCTCTCTCTCTCTCTGCTTGAAAATGAATAAATAAAATATATTAAAAAATAAAAAATAAATAAATAAAAAAGATGTCTCATTAACCATGAAGGCCTGAAAAACATAGCAACATAAGCCAAACTGTTTCCTCTGAGTACTATAGAAGTAATTCCATTAAAGGCTACTGACATTGTATTACAAGTTTGTTTTAAAAAGAAAATCTTTGCTGGGCATGGTGGCGCGTGCCTTTGATCCCAGCACTCGGGAGGCAGAAGTAGGAGGATTGCCGTAAATTCAAGGCCACCCTGAGACTACATAGTGAATTCCAGGTCAGCCTGGACTAGAGTTAGACCCTATATTGAAAAACAAAAAAAACAAAAAAAAACAAAACAAAAAAAGAGAAAATCTTCCATTTTGATATGAAATAATATTTTATTAAAAATGCAATGAAACCTTTGTTCGCTTACTATTATGTTTTAAATCAGAAACATTAAAAAGGTTAAATCTTTTTTTTAAGTGTTTGTATATTTGTATCAGCCTTCTCTTTTTTTGAGATTGCAGGTAACTTAAATAGTAGTTTATGTTCAGATTAAAAACTGCTAAAATTATATACTTTTTTTCAAAGTGGTGCTGGGGATTGAATTTATAGCCTTGGGAATGGCAGGCAAGTGCTCTACCACTGAGTTATACCTCAGCACTAAAGTATTTTTAAAAATTAAACATAAAGGTAATAAACATATCATAAAAATCTAATAAGACATTTCTATAATGTTATATATGTTTAAAGAAAGAATTAGGAAAAAAGGCAAAATTAATCTATGCTGTTGGAAGAAATGATAGTGACTGTCCCTGGAGAGGGGTGATGGAGGAGAGATTCCAGGAGGATCTTGGAGAGCTGGGAACAGTTCTTGATCCGAATGCTGGTTACAGGTATGCTCAGTTTGGAACTTGTGTGTTTAGGACCAATGTTCGTTTTTCTCTACTGTATACCACACATTTATAAATCATTTTTTAAAATAAAAAAATAATTAAAATGGTGTCACTTAGAATATTGTGCTGTAGCAACTTTTACATATTAATATTTTCACATTCATAAATGCTTATGAAATATAAAAGTAGCTCTTTTATTATAGTGAAGTTCAGGCTAATTATTTCATAAGCCCGTTTTAATTAATCTAATACAAGTTATTTAAATACTTGTTCCTGTGAAGGAATTAGGAATAAAACTGCATACAATTTAATCTCCACTATGACTCAGGTAACAATGAACTCTTTTCTATAGGGTGTTTAAACTGTATGAGGGGAACCAAAAAATAAATAAAATAAATAAAAAACAAAACCAAAGGTGCATGCTTTACCAATTCTAGTAGGTCTTATTTGAGAGAAGACAAAGTTTTCCTTTCTGAAAAATCAAATGTCCCTGGAGGACTTATATGTGTGTATCAGTGTAACCAAACCTTACTAAAATTTCTGGAGGATTTATAAATTATTCAAGACCTCTAAGATACTTATTTTAGAAAAATGATATAAGACATATACTAATAAATTCAAATAGTCTGGTCTCATTTAACATTTAATTTAATAATATCAAATAAAATAAATACCATTAAATAAATTAAATAAATAGTATTAAGTAAATGAGCATTTAAATTAGCCCTATGAAAGCTAATAAAAGGCATAAAACTGCTATTGTCAAAGAAAGTAAAAGTTTGGGACATGGAAAACGGAAAAAAGCAGACATGGATAGGATCAAAAATTGGAGTCTATGGCTATGGGAGCTGCTTTGTTAGAAATGGCCCACAACTGAAGTATTCTTTTAGCTACACCTAGATGCTCAAATAGAGGAAGCTGCTTTATTTTATGGCTAGCTTATGACCAACAACTCAACAACTTGATCATGCATGATGCTCATAAATCATGGCAAGTGACAGACTGTCTTATGTGCCACACATGACTCATCTTTCTTCACACAATACCAGTCTGCATTGTGGAGTTTTCCCATTCAAATCCATTCTAAAATCTTTATCTTCTCTGAAATCTTGCCCAATCCCATCCCAGCTCTAATTTATCTTTTTCTTCTCTGAATTCCAATGATACTGACAAGTATAACTCTTCTATGAGAAATGTATTATACCTTTTATTCTGCACTGAAAAGTAAAGAAAAAATACGCCTGCTGTTTTTTCCCCACTACACCTTTAAAATAGTTTGATTTATAGATGAAGAAAATGAGATTCAGAGAGACGAAATGATGTGTTTATAGACAGGTCTCAAACTCAGGCCTGTTCAGTCTAAAGGAGTCAGAGCCTCTACCTTCAAGCAGTAACTTTTTTACACACACACATACATACACACATGCATACACACATGCATACATATATACATACACAATACACAGATGCACACATACATATACATACATACATAAATGCATGTATTTCTTTAAATTGGCACACAGATTTAGGGGTAAGTCATTATGGCATTTGGTTTTGTGCCCAGCTTTCTCTCTTCCCCACAACTCCCCTCTCATATGTATCAAATCCTTCTGCCATTCCCTCCATTTTCTAGCACATCTCTCTGTATTCACTTTTGGCTATGGTCTTATAGGTTCTATATTTGTATGCTTAATTCCCATTTGCCTCCATATATATGTGTGTATTTATGTATGTATACATGACATACATATGTGTGTACATATGCACACATATACATACATACATACATACATACATACATACATTAATGATTTTACATGCTAAGACCAACATATCAGAAAGAACATGTGGTTTTGATCTGAATTTGAGTAACTTCACTTAATATGATTCTTTCAATATCCATCCATTTTCTTGCAAATTTCATAATTTAATTTTTACATACTGCTGCAATCAATTTCCATTGTGTATATGGACCACATTTTCAGCATCCACTCATCTCTCAATGGATATCTTGGCTGATTCTAATTCTTAGCTATTGTAAATAGAGCTGCAATAAACATGTATGTGTAAGTATCCTTGTAGTTACAGTGTGGAGTCTGAAGGGCTTATGTGTTGGGTCATATGGAAGACCTATCTCTAACTCTTTCAGATACTGGTTTTCATATTGATCTCAACAGTAGTTGAATTAGTTTGCTCTCCAACCAACAGTGGATGAGGGGTCCTCTTTTCTCACATCCTTGCCACCATTTTTGTTTCTTTTGATGATAGCCTTTGTGAGTGGGATAACATGGTATCTCAAAGTTTTGGTTTGCATGTTCCTGATGATATGGACGTTGAACCTTTTTGTAAAGTACTTGTTAGCCGCCTGGGTTTCTTCTTTTGTGAACTGTTTGTTCCTTTCATTAGCCTATTTGGTGACCAATATATTTTTTTGGTGTTTAATTTTTATAGCTCTTTGTAAACTCCACTAATTACCCCCTATGGAAATTATAGTTGGCAAAGATTTTCTCCCATTCTGTAGGCCGTCTGTTCACTTTGTTGGTTCTTGTGCTCTGCAAAAACTGTTCAGTTTCATGCAGTACCATTTGTTGATTCTTAGTGATATTTCCCCTGCTGTTAATGTCCTGTTCAGAAAGTTCTTGGCTATGCCTACATCCTGGAGAGTTTTGTATTTTTTTCTCTCATACTTTCTGTGTTTCAGGTTTTAGATTGAGGTCATTGACCCACTTTGATTTGATATTTATGTTATGCAGGGAGAGAAGGATCTAATTCTTCCTAGGTGGATATCCAGTTTTTCCAGCATCATTTGTTGACTAAGTTGTTTTTCTTGCACTAAATATTTGTTACTTTTTCAAAGATTAGGTGGCTAAAGCAGCAAGGATTTACTTTTGGGTATTTTATCCCATTCTATTGGTTTATATGACTGCTTTGTATCTATGCTTATCAGAGGGAAATTAGTCTATAGTTTTCTTTTTTTGGTTGTATCTTTGCCTTGTTTAGGGATCAGGGTAATGCTGTCTTTGACTTTTAACTTTGGGAGGTTACATGTGTTTATAAATTTGTCCATTTCTTCAAGGTTTTCCAACTTTTTTTGGAATATAAGTTAAATTTTTTTTCTAATTTTTTTGGGGGAGTTTCACTGAGGTCTGTTGAAACAGCTACCTTTTGTTTCTAATGTTAATTTGTCTTCTCCCTGTTTATTTTTTTTTCTATATGACTCTTATGTTTGGAAGTCAGCTTCTTTCTTTAGATTTAGAGAATTTCTACTTTATAAATTCATGAAACAATCCTTTTTTCATTTATCTCAGCCTTTTTTTTTTTTTTTTGTAGGGTCTCACTCTAACCCAGGCTAACCTAGAATTCATCATGTCATCTCAGGCTGGCCTCGAACTCACATCAATCCTCCTACCTCTGCCTCCTGAGTGCTGGGATTAAAGGCCTGCATCACCACGCCAGCAGCTCTTTTTTTGAATCCTCTTGTATTCTGAGGTTTGATCTTCAGAGTTTATATATGAATTGTATTTGAACCACTCAGCATACTAGAATATTTACATAGCAGATAACTACAACTCATTGGGTCACTTCTGTGGTCACTATGGGAATAATGTAAGAGCCATACATGACACATTAGGCTCCCACTCTGAGGATATATAACTTCTGATCCACAAGTCTACGAATACAACAGATAATTAGGAAACTCAAGCATTCAATAACTCAAGATACAAAGCTCTCTACATTATAACACAAGAAACACAAAAATTCAAAGCTGGGTGTGGTGTCGCCTTCGTTTAATATCTCAGCATGAGGGAGATAGAGGTAGGAGGATCACTGTAAATTGGGGGACATCCTGAGACTACATACTCAGTTCCAAGTGAGCCTGTGCTAGAATGAGACCCTACCTTGACAAACTAAAAAGAAAAAAAAAGGTAATATAATTCCAGCAAAAACTATAAATCTATCAGAAATGACCTTCAGTGAGGATGAATTAGATGAAACGTCTGACAAAGAATTCATAAGAATGATTTTAACTGTGCTTAAAGAAATCAAAGGAATCAAAGAAGAAAACAAACTCCAGAAGGAGAACACAGGAAACCAACCCAAGGAAACAAGGAGGTCGATACAAGATATGAGTAAGGAAGTAGAAATAAAAAGAAATTCCAATCAGAAATTACTAGAAATTAAAAACACAGTAAATCAAATACAAAACTCTGTAGAAAGTCTCACCAATAGAATGGACCAAGGAGAGGACAGAATATCCAGAATATCTAAACTGGAAGACAAGGTTGCAGAACTGGAACAGCCCAACAAAGAGAAGGACAAACTAATAGGAAAGTATGAATGGGAATTTCAAGGTATTATTGACACTATGAAGAGATTAAACACAAGAATTCAGGATACAGTGGAAGGAGAAGAATTTCACTCTCAGACAGACATAGTAGATATTTTCAACAAAATCATAGAAGAGCATTTCTCCCAAATAAGGAAATTGGTGCCAATTCAGATATAAGAAGCATTTAGAACACCAAATAGGCAAAACCAGGAAAGAACATGCCATATCATAATTAAAATACTAAACACAGAGATCAAAGAAAATATATTGAAGACAGTAAGAGAAAAATATCAAGTTAAATATAAAGGCAAACCAATCAGAATAACAGCAGATTACTTAACACAAACTTTAAAAACCAGATGAGCTTGGCGTGATATATTTCAAGTCCTGAAAGGTAACAACTGTCAGCCATGATTACTATAGCCTGCAAAGCTATTTATCACAATTGAAGGAGAAATAAGGACTTTCCACAACAAAGACAGGCTAAAGGAATTTATGCCTACAAAGCCAGCTCTACAGAAGATACTTGAAGGTATTATCCAGACTGAAGAGAAAAAAAAACCACATAAATGAGAAAACATGACAAAATAAACATATTAAATAATAGATAACAAAAAAGAATATGGTAAAAACTGTAAAAATAAGAAATGGCAAGAATAACTACATACCTTTCAATAATAACATTAATTACCTCAACACACCCACAAAAAGACACAGACTTAAAGATTGTATTATAAGGTATGAACCTTCTGTTCATTGTTTCCAAGAAATTCACCTCTCCATAAAATACACCTCTTTAGGATGGAAAATAGAATTTCAAGCAAATGGCCCTAGGATATAAGCAAGTGTTGCTATACTAATATCATACAGGATAGACTTCAAACCAACAGTAGTTAAGAAAGATAAGGAAGGTCATTACATATTGATTAAAGGAACTATTCAACAGGAGGATATTATGATTCTAAATGTATATGCACCAAACACAGGTGCTCCCAATTTCATTGAACAAACACTGCTAGAATTGAGGTCACAGATAACACCAAACACAATTGTGGTGGGAGACTTCAACACCCCACTCTCACCAATTGATAGGTCATCTTGGCAAAAAATAAACAGAGACACATTTGGACTAAAGGATGCTACAAGGCAAATGGACCTAACAGACATCTACAGAACTTTTCATCCAAATACTGCAGAATACATGTCTTTTCACACATGGAATAGTCTCTAAAATAGAACATATGTGAGGACATAAAGCGAATCTTAACAAATTCAGGAAAACTGAAGTAATTCCCTGTACTCTATCTGATCACAATGGGATTAAACTACAAATCAACAGCAAGAAAAACTATAGAACATACACAAACTCATGGAAATTAAATAGTTCATAACTGAATGATGAATGGGTCATTGACGAAATCAAGAAGGAAATTAATAAACTCATAGCTTCAAATGAAAATGAAAACACAATATTTCTCAAGCTTTCCTACAAAATAGAGAAGGAAGGAATACTGCCAAACTCCCTTTATTAGGCTAGCATAACCCTTATACCAAAACCGGACAAAGACAGGACAAAAAAGGAAAATTACAGACCAATCTCGCTCATGAACATAGATGCAAAAATTCTCAACATAATACAGCAAACACAATACAAGTTTTTATCAAAAACATCATTTATCCCAACCAGGGAGGTTTTATTCCAGAGATTCAGGGATGGTTCAATATGCACAAGTTAATAAATGTAATACTATACTATATAAATGGATTGAAGGACAAAAATAACTTGATCTTCTCAATAAAGGTAGAAAAGGTATTTGACAAAATCCATTATCTCTTCATGGTAAAAGTCCTAAAGTAAGTGGAAATAGAAGGAGCATACCTCAACATAATAAAAGACATTTATGACAAATCTATAACCAACATCATAGTAATTGGGGGGAAAATCTAAAGCATTTCCACTAAAATCAGGAAAAGATAAGGGTGTCCACTGGCCCCACTTTTATTTTATATGGAAGTCACAGCTATAGCAATAAGACAAGAGACACAAATAAATGAGTTACAAATCAGAAAGGAAGAGATCAAATTATCATTATTTGCAGATGATGTGATTCTATATATAAGGGACTATCAGCAACCTGTTAGAGCTGATAAACACTTTTAGCAACATATCAGGATACAAAATCAACACACAGAAATCAGTAGCCTTTCTATATACTAACAAGGAACAGGCCGAAGATGAAATTAAAGAAAAACTCCTATTCACATTGCCTCAAAAAAAAAAAAAGTTACTTTGGAATAAACCTTAACCAAGGAAGTGAAGAATCTCTACAATGAAAACTTTAAAACGCTCATGAGAGAAATTGCAGAAGACACTAGGAAATGGAAAGACATCCCATATTCTTGAATAAGAAGAATCAAAATTGTGAAAATGTCAATTTTACCAAAAGCAATCTACATATTTAATGCAATACCCATCAAAATTCCAATGTCGCTCTTCATCAAAAGAGAAAAAAGAATCCTAAAATTCATTTGGAATCACAAAAAACCTCGAATAGTCAAAATAATTCTAGGCAACAAAAATAATGCTGGTTAGGTATTACCATACCTGATTTTAAGATATTACAGAGCCATATTAACTAAAACAGCATGGTACTGGCACAAAGACAGACATGAAGATCAATGGAACAGAATAGAGGGCCCTATGCAAACCCAGACAGTTACAGCCATCTGATTTTTTTTACAAAGAGGACAAAAATACTCACTGAAGAAAAGATAGCCTCCATAACAAATGATGCAGGGAAAAGTGAATATCTACATGTAGAAGAATGAAAATAGATTCTCATATCTCGCCAAACACAAGAATCATGTCTAAATGGATCAAAGACCTAAAACTCTGAAACTGCTAGAGGAAAAAGCAGGGGAAATATTTCAACATATTGGCCTAGCAAAGACTCTCTGAACATAACCACAGTTGCTCAAGAAGTAAAAACACTAATCAACCATTGGGAACTACCCAAATTAAGACACTGCGAACTGAGCAAATAGGCATCCTACCCAATGGGAAAAATCTTTGCCAGTTGTACATCAGACAGTGGATTAATATCCAGGATTTGCAAAACTCAAATAAATAAGTAATAAATCAAACAACCCAATCAAAAAAATGGGCTACAGAACTGAATAGAGAGGTCTCAAAAGAAGAAATACAAATGGCCTAAACATTTATAAACATCTAAAACATGTTCTACATTCTCAGCAATCAGGGAAATGCTAATTAAAACTACTCTGAGATTCCATCTCACTCCTGTCAAAATACTACCACCAAGAAAATAAATGACAATAAATGCTGGCGAGAATGCAGAAGAATAAGAACCCTTATACACTGTTAGTGGGAATGTAAACTGGTACACCTGTTGTAGAAAGCTGTGTGGAGGTTCCTGAGAGCTGAAAATAGATTTACCACATGACCCAGCTACACCACTCCTTGGCATATATCCTAACAACTCTAGTGACTACCTTAGAGATACTTCCTCATCAATATTTATTGTGGCTCTATTTACAGTTTCTAGGAAATAGAAAAAGCCTAAATTTCCCTCAACTAATGAATGGATAATTGAAGATGTGTTTCCTTTACACAATGGAGTACTATTTAGCTGTAAAGGAAAACGAAACTATGAATGCTTCAAGGAAATGGATGGATCTGGAAAGGATCATACTAAGTGAGGTAATACAGGCTCAGAGAGCCAAATGACTCATGTTCTCCCTAATATAATGGCACACTCAGTAGCCATAGATTGTTACTAGAAAAATTTTAGTGCCAGGGATGGGATATCTTCCAGTGAATTGTTTGGCCAGGGAGGTTCCTGAGGTCACCAAAACATTACAGGCCATTGTCAAGGCTCTTGTTTGCCCACCAGCATGAGCTGGCAAGACTCTATTGCTAAAGACCACATAAGTTTTGGCTGCAGGTCACTGAGAAATCAAGCTGGATCTGAGGTGGAACCCTTCTCTCTGTTACCAGCTGTCAGAAAGCTGGAAGATGCTATGGCTGCCTGAAGCCCTATGGGAAAGAGAAGTCAACAACAGTGGTGAACAGCAGTGGACCTTGCAAGCCTTAAGACTAGCCAGCCAGGCCAAATGTGCCAATTGGGGCAATAGTGGCATGTCTATTTAGGGGGAAACCAATGGCTCTCTAATTGGACTGGAGGACCGCTCCAAAGCAGGGAATACATGCCCAGTGCTGAAGACCTAGTCAAAAGCCTATGGCTGGGGAGGTCATGAGCCCAAGAGGAGTAATATCTGTTGATGTCTGGATAAATGCATATATTATGCCCACCAACCTGACTAATAAGCATTTTTTTAAAAAAAAATCATCATACCCATATAATAATGCTACTCTCACTTTTGTTTTGAGAAGCTTCTTTTTCAGATGGTGGTGACCACTGGGATAACTCAAAAGACACCAAAGAGCTGAGAAGAAATGACAGTGGAGTGTTCAGCACTGGGGCATCTCTATCACACTTCCCGAGGCTCAGGGTCTATTGCGGAAGAGGTGGTGGAAAGATTGTAAGAGCCAAAGGAAGGGTACAATTGCTTATAATGCAAAGTTCCAGACACAAAATGGCCTTGATATTCATGACCTCACAGTGCCTAGTAATACCTACACATAATGGGATGATGACACTGAAACAAAACAGACTAATTGAGAGGCAGAAGAGATGTGAGGGAGGGTTGGGAGGGAAGCATAATGGTTTATGGTTTACAATTATGGAAGCTATCAATATAAGGTTTTGAAAAAAGAAAAAAATCATCTATTTTTTATCATTTTATTTACTGTGATCAGGATAGAAACTAGGGCCTGCTTTATGCTTTACAACTGTTCTACCACTGAACTACATCCTCATCCCTGTTTTTATTTTTTCTGAAAACACACACACACACTCACGTGCACTCTTTGAAGTCAAACAGTACAATCAATAGTCTCATGCTATTTACCTCTTTATTCCCATACATTAACAACTTTCAGTTTTTAGTCTTTCAGTTTTTCCTTCATTCTATCTAAATATTCATGCACACACGTATACAAATATCCACCGCAGGAGGATATAACCATAAAAGGCAAGTCTATTTCTATTTTCATGTTCCCTACAACATGTTTATGGAGGACTTTAACTATAATAGCTACTCAATGACCACTTGATGGAATGAATGGTTAAGTGAATATGCACATTCTTTGGTGTTTGAAATGAACTGTTCTTAACAGTCCAGACAAAGAAGCAAGACAGTATGTTAACTAGGAATAACTGGGAAGGAGATGATGAAAGAGTGGGCAGAAACCAGGAAATCTCCACAAAGCCAGAAGCTCAATACAAATCAAGGGCCTTTGTTTCAGTGAGCAACGTTGCCCAATAACATAACCAACATACTATTTTATTTATCAGGATATAGACTTAGAAAGTTATCCAAAGGTCAAATTCTGATTCAGAAAGCGTAAGGTTTTGTTAGTTTTTTACTCACTACAGGAATTTTGAAGTCAGCTTCAGTTTTGACCTTAAATGTTAAAGCAATTCTGTATTCATTAGAAGGCAGACATTTACCTATTATCCACATCATAATTCTTGCTTCCCCCTTTTAAGATACTGATATTGTACACTTAAAACTGAGAGGGGAGACAGACATAACAGGATGAAACAGCTGAATACTGAATTCCCCGCCATTCCAAACAGTGATCCAAGCTGGACCAGTTGTTGCTCCTGGCTTCTGATGCCTTACAGGAACAAGCCTCTTTAGATCACTTAAAAATCAACGAGGAAAGGCTGGAGAGATGGATGGCTCAGCAGTTAAGGCACTTGCCTCCAGTGCCTGAGGCCCCCAGTTCAATTCCCCAGTACCCATATAAGCCAGAGCTACAAGGTGGTGGCCCTGGTGCTCTTGCTCGCTCGCTCTCTCTCTCTCTCTCTCTCTCTCTCTCTCTCTCTCTCTCTCTCTCTCTCTCTCTCTCTGTCTCTCTGAGGAAGTAGGGGGAGGGAAAACTAATACCAGACAATAAAAATCCCTAAAACAGTGCGTGTACCTATTTTACCATTCTGATTCTCAAATAATGCAAGAAGGCAGGAAAGCGAGAGGGAATAAGGGAAGGAGCGAGAGAAGAAGGCAAAAGGGGGGTAGGGAGTGAAGGAGATTGAGAATTTATCATATTGTCTAAAAATTGGCTTTGCTACTTTGGTAAAGCAGAATGTTTTAGGAAGAAAAACTGTCAGTTTTGCAAACATTGTTCAAAGCAAGTATATGTATTATCTAATCTCTTAGGGCTAAGGATAAAGAATTAGAATTAAGAACTTCCTACTTAACACAGATTAGAGGAAAATATTGCAGGAATTCTACAAAATGTGCTACAACTCTTAGCAAGAAGTATTTTCTACTAGTTTGATGGCTGGATATGAGACAGAGGAGGATGAAGTTCTGGTGACATCACATAGGACTGAACTAAACTATTTTGAGGTTTTAGGAGGGCTTAGGACATGCTGATTTCTCTGAAGCCCTAATTTTTAGGCAAGAGAAAAAAGATAGATTCCCCTATAGACTCTGCTTTTCCAGCCTGTGAAAAAACACTTTCCCACTAATATTTGTATTAGTTAGGAAGTTTCCAATCCAACTTCCTTATCCTTATCCTTGCCATGATCACATTAGATGATGGACAATTTGTTAAATAAAAATGTTTCCAAAACCTTACTGCAAGAGCTCTGTAAGCAGAGCTAGTTAGGGGACAGATAGTACATACCAGTCTGGCGGTCCAAATCAGGAAGAATGTATTAAAGAATGTAGTCATATGCCTAACATGGTTATCAGTGGATCTGGCTGTATTTAAAATATATTTTGTGGATAGAGTCACCCTGGCTTGTTGATGGAAGTGATGAGAGGAATAAAGGAAAGTGAGGTGTCAAGGTCACCCAAGTTCTGAGTGAGTAACCATGTGAATAGTGATGCACTTACAGAGAAGACAAGCGACAGTTGTGAGGCAATGAAAAAAAAAATTCTTCTACTCTGCATTTAGATTAACCTGCTGGAAAGGAAATACTTACAGAAGCCAGTGTAGGAAAAGGAGGCTTTAAGAATGGTGGTAATATGGATCCAGCTTTATCATCAGTATTACACACCTAATTCCTCCTACGGAAGCAGGGGTGGATAAGAAGAAGCAGGGGAGGCAAGCTGCAGCTTTAGTGTGCAGCATGTCATGTGTTAAATTGAAACAACCCCGAAGTTCAACTTCCTTCACTGTTCAAGGAGAAAATCCTTTACTATGTACTTCAGGATAAAGGATTTGCAGCTATATGGTGCTTGAGAAATATGCTATTGCTGTAATTTAACTCACTGTATGTGGGCTTCAAGATGCACAGTGGCATTCCAAACCAACTTTTAAAGAAAATTGCATGGAATTTTCAAGACATCAGGAGCATTCTTAAAAGTTATGCAGAGAAAACGGATTTTTGATAGTTATGAATTACATTTAGTGCTGACAGATTGTAGGGAACGCTCTTTTTGCCTCAGTATGGTTAGAATTACTGTTGACAAAGTTTTAATTTAAATTTTTAAGGACTTAAATGGAAGAATATAGGTCACTGAATTTTTCATTCACTGTGTATTACTACAGGCAGATAGCACACTTTGTCAGTGAGGGACCAATTCTGGCCCTGGAGTCCATCTTTTCTGTAGTAGTTGGGACTGAGTATGTGTTAGTGAGAATAATTTGGCTCTCAGTCAGTCAATCAGTGGACTGAACGTGCACAGCCAGGAGCCTGCCTGGCACAGAGCAGAAGCTCGGTTCAGAAAATAAAAAAATGCATTTGTGAGGCCGACTTGAGTCCACACAAATCATACATTACAAATCACAAGCTGAAAGAGATTCTCTTTCCTAGCAGGCTGTAGATTTAGATAGATTAGTAATAGTCTCAAAATATACTATCCGGCTCCAAAGTCTAATTCTACAATTGTCAACTGGTTTCCTATAGTTGGAAGAAATAGAAGGAAATATTTGTAGTACCCACTACATGCAAAGCATGAATGATCTAAAGAGCCTTGCCGCCTATCAGGAAATGTTAAGAAAGAATAGCATAGTTTTAATTTAAATGATGTACCATAAAACAGCTGTTTTAGAAGTACATGTTGTGATTGAAACCTCCCTCTGTGTTAGCTAATTAAGAGATATAACTTTCTTAATGAGAGAAAGTGAGGAATAGTCTGGACAGAAGCGTCCTACAGGAGTGGAGTGAGCAGTACCCTGAACTCATAGGCTGTTGCTGGTCAACCCAAGTGCCAGAATCAGGTTATCCTCTATGATGGGCTATTAGTCAGAAGGCCAATGAGTCCTCACCCCCTAACCCCCCCCCCCCAGAAAAAAAACCCACAACCAACCAAACAAAAAAAAAATAATGCAGGCTACTGCCAAAGTACTTGATTACTTAATAGACCTAAATGGTAAGACTCGCTGAAAGCAACACAGGCTGGGGTCACAGGATATTGAGAGACCATGCTGGAACTGATGGAGACCAGCTCCCTGCTGGCTGTCATGGTGCTGGACAGTACTATGAGCTGCTGTGGGACAAAGGACACCAACTGTGTGAAAGACCAGAATCAACCAGCTGGAAGGGGTCTACACTGGTGCAATAATAGCAAACAGATCATAGGAGTTATCAACTGCTTTCTGATTGGATATGAGGCCCACTCCATATAGTGAACTGAACTGCTAGGGGTTAAACCCTACAAAGTAATAAAATCCAAAGCAATCGTCTATCTAGGAGAAATGATGAAGTGTGAACCTTGTGAGAAAAGCAGCATAATTATGTAAGGCTGAGCCTTCCATAAAACTTACACTTGCAATGGGGAAGAGCAGCTTTCTTCACTTGCATGCCAATTGTTACACAATTTGTTCTGAAGCGTCCCCAATTCAACAATCAGACTGATAACTGTGACAGATAATACTAACAATGAAATATGTATTTATGAAACAATTCCAGAATTTTCCTTTGCTCCCAAATATTATGACAATGGAAGAAGGTGACAGAAGTTTGGGGAGAGCCTCATATGGGTTGTAAGAGACAAGCTTTCTAATGGTTTGGTTCACAAGTATGCAAATAACTAATCATTATTTATACTGAGAAGAGCCCAAAGCTGTAAGGAGAGAAAGTCACATGTTATATGCAGATTTCATCAGGTTGTATAAGCTTTGCTCTGAGAGTGAAAAAATGGTATCACAGATCTAGACTAAATTTTTTAAGAAAGTAAATCATTTGCAACCTTGATTGCAGGGTGTGTTGGAAAGGCCAAGTTGAAAACAAATGCTTTAGAGGATCTTACCCCATTCCTTATGTAAACCAGAGCAGACGGTATGATTCTCAAAAAGCCAAGTACATTTGCCTCAACATAAAATAGGAATGATTGAATTTCAAACTCATTTTATAGAGCTAAAATGCTGTTTCTTATTGCTCTTCAAGATTTGCAGCATGAATCTTTATTACTGATACATGTGTGTATGTATGTGTGCCTGTATATATATCTATCTATATTGCATTCTATACTATTGTAATGTATTCTCTCTCTCTCTCCCTATCTCTCTGTGTGTGTATGCTCGCACAATGCTGGAGCTTGAACCCAGGATTCATGCATGCTAGACAAGTGCTCTACCACTTAAAAGTATCTCAACCCTAATCATTCCTCTTCATTCATAAAGTGATTCATTACTTGAGATTTCAAATACATCCTCCACAAGCACATTCAGAAAGTCCTTGTAGACAACTGTGCTTGTCCATGAACAGCTCCCTGCTTGAGTGCCTGGTCCTCAGAACACTAGAGAGCATTTCTGGGATTCAGACTTCCCAAACCAACCTTTTAGGGCTGACTTCTGAGAAATTTCCAAGAAAAAACAAAACGTAACAAAACCAGAGGGCAGAGAATGGAATAGATCCCATTATGAGCTTATTGTGATTTTGAAAAATCCAATAGAACAGAAGAATCTTTATGAGAAGAAGTAAACTATCTTTAAAGAAAAACTGTTTCCTTGGTTTTCCTGAAGCCATATGTGAGAAGAGAAGATAGTAGAAAGTCTCTGTGTGTGTGTGTGTGGGGGGGAGGTAGGGAGGAGATAAAAATATGCCATTATCAATCACCAAACAGTATATAGCAGGTTTTCTACACAATTTTTTTCAACCATCTTCTGAGTTATTTACCATATGAAAGTATCTCAGCCAGTTACATTTAAAATATATCAGTGAATTTAATTTATTTCAAAAGTACATATGCATCTCACAAATATATATATGTGTATGTCTCAAACAGGAAAATACCATAAATTGTTATAGACTAAATTTTCTTTTGTTTATCACTTTTGTTTTGAGTTCTTAAAGTCTTTTCTCTGCGCATACTCAGTCACATTTGGTGACAGCAAAGTCACTTTCAGGCAAGACACTTGGCACACGTGCACGGAGGCTGGATCAGCCATGTCAACTCAACATAATTGTTGGAAAAGTTGAAAAGTTCAAACTATTTATTTAATGTCATGCAGATAAACCCTAGAAAAGAAACAGATCTGACAGATAAATTCTAGGAGACTAAGTCTTAAACCCAAAGAAATGTTTTAAAATAAGGGTTAAAATTACCAGTCTAATGCTTAAGTTAAAAGTAAGTTTGATTTTCTTAATTAAGAAAGTAAATTAACAGAACAACCTTTTTGCCTCAAGAGAAAGCTCCACTTAACAGCTATAGTCTAGTGAAATTATTAGGGGAATCTGGCTTTCTGGAAGATATGGGATGAGAGGTCTATTAACACTTGATTTTTATAGATTGTAACATCAAAATGTATGGTGAGCTTGACAAGATTAATGCCTGTTATCTGTAAGACAAGTAGTATCTACTTAGTATGAGGGGAATCCACCTGTTTTCTGCTCTTGAGAAGTGACAGATCTTGTATATATCTACTGAGGCTGTTTTTCAAAATGTGGGTTGTTAGGTAACTGATATTGTATTAGGCAGAGTTCAACAAACACTTTCAATGTGAGATGTATTTGTCACTGTAGGACAAACAAGTTTGAAAGCCCTTGGACCAGACTGTGTAGGACCATATAGTTTCAACACCTACCTACTTATTTTCAATTGTGTGGGTCTAAGAAGTCTACACAAAGTCAGAAGATTATCCCTAGGAAATTGATAGAGTAGCTCAAATGAAAAAATATATCTTTCCTTCTCAAGTCCCTCCGAACTCTAACTTCTCCAAAAGCAGGAAATATGTTTACAGACAAGGAAAGTGTTGGAAGAAGAAAGTAGAAGTTGAGTGTCCTGGGCATCCTTGAATGAAACCTAACTGCTGAGAGTTTGAACCTCGAATGAATGAGGAGGAACACGATAGTTCTTAAGTAGAAAACCTAATAACAGAAGATTCAAAGTGAAGCACAGACTGTGAAAATTACTCAGAGGCAAGAGAGATTTTTAGACAATGGGGGATGCCACATCTGCATCATGAAGTACATCATGTAATATGCGTATATCTTGACATAAAGTTCAAGGAACACAACCAACCTGAAGAAGTTTCCATTACAAATATAGGACAAGTTGAGTCTCATTAAGAAAAAAAAAAAACAATTGCTACATTTAAGCTAATAATTAATTATTACTTATTAGCCATGTTTGGAAAATGAAAAAACCAACTCATGATTTTTTGTTTGTTTGTTTTGTTTTTCAAGGAAGGGTCTTGCCTTATCCCAGGCTGACCTGGAATTTACTATGTAGTCTCAGGATGGCCTCAAATTTATGGTGATCCTCCTACCTCTACCTCTCAAGTGCTGAGATTAAAGGCATTTGTTACCACACCTGGCTCCTATTCAGGATTTTTAAAACTCTTTACAGGGGAAGGAGCAGGATCATTCTACATAAATTAAAAAGAGAAAATAGTGGTACATTTTCCATAAATCTGTTGTAATACTTTCAAAACTGAATTTAAGAAATACATAAAGAATTACATCAATTTCTGAAATTATTAAGAAAACATTTGATATATCAAAATAAAGGTTTTCAGATACTAAACATTCCTAAGCGTGTTAATAACCTTCAATTATGCAAAAATAACTACCTTAATCCTGAACCCATATGATACTGTAATTCATAACCTAAGTGAAGCTGAGCCTTGCTAGGCTTGGCTTCCATGTCTGTATGCTCAAGTGATAACAGTACCTAAAAAATGTGATGTAAAGGAAATTGTACAGTTCCTAAACAAGATGTCAAATAAATTGTAGTTACCCTATCATTATTATTATTATGAAAGCTTACATTTGACTTCATCTCAGTGGAACTGGATATATTTGACTACCAGTTAAAACCTAATGTAATGTTTCCTTTTATATATGTTAAGTTGTTGCCATGGGAATGGTGAATAAGGCAGGAAAAATTATAACAAAACTTGGAACTTACCCTGAATTTTTAACTAGAATATTTTCATAAGGTTTCTACAAAATTTACCCGTGTGTGCACGTCATCATTTTGGATGATTTTTGCTCTTTCTTTAGATTACCCAACACATATAAACTCATCCATTCAGACACCTGTTCCTTCTCTGTGCTTTTTCTCGGGATGCACTACTTCACACACCCTTCATTCCTATCTCTGTCCCTCATTTTGTCTCTCCCACAAATTGTTCCAAACTACTGCAGCTCATGAGGATTCCTTCTGTTACTGAGGCCCCTGGCTCTCAAAGAGCTGCTCTTATTTTCAACTGACACCATAGTATTGCCCACTCTTAGAGAAAACATTTTGGTACTATGTCTTCTTTTCTCCACGTTATGCGTATGCACTTCATATTCATTTCTGTATCTCTAGATTTTCCATAGTACATCAATAGCAGTGTGCACAGATAGAATAAATTATTGTTGCTGAATGAAACAGTACAGAGTAAAGCCCAGGATTAGAAAAGGATTTAAAGATTAAACTGGACAACTGCCTGCCCAAGGATTCCAACCTTCCATATCCTCCCAGAGAACACCTCTGCTTGAGTAGCTCATTTCATACCGATCTCACTACTACCCTGTCTGTGGTGGTTTGGGTCAGGTGTCCCCATAAACTCATGTGTTCTGAATGCTAAGTCCCAAACTGGTGCAAATTTGGAAATTGGAGCCTCCTGGAGAAGGTGTATTGTTGGGGGCGGGTTATGGGTGTTATATCAGTTTTCCTTTGCCAGTGTTTGGCACACTCTCCTGCTGCTGTTGTCCACCTAAGGTTGACCAAGAGGTGATGTCCAGCCTCTGCTCATGCCACAGTTTCCCTGCCATCATGAAGTTTCCCCCAGAGTCTGTAAGTCAAAATAAACCTTTTCTTCCCATCAGCTGCTTCTGATCAGATGTTTGTCCAGCAAGGTGAGGTTAAATGCAACATACCCACAAGGTGCATTTTCAGGAAACTTTAAATATGAGGAAGTCATATCTTCTGTAGAACACCAGAAAGCTATTTGTTTTGTAATTATCTTGGAAATCAAGCTAAAGGTATAACAGTCCCACTTAATAGTATTCATCACTGAAACACTAATAAGAATAATCATAATTCAAATTCTACTAGTACACAGTATATAGAAAATAAACTTGTAGTTTAAATACTTGAAATGAAACTTAAAAATAGAATCTTTGCCAAAATATGATTTTTCTATGATTTGGGATAAGTTTTCTAAATCTAGGAAAAGAGACTCTTCACAAGTGCTTTAAAAGCATCCAATTACAGACTAATAGAAAGAAGTGAGAGGTTATGAATGGGGGTAAGGGAAGCGGGGAGGGGAATGGCTTAAGCAGGAGGCCAATCCAAATTAGGTTCAAAAACATAAAATCCTCACGAGCATACTGTAACCTAAAGAATAAATAGTAGGCATCAACTGGCAAGAGGGGTCATGAGTAGCAGGGGAGAATGTCTAAGTCTGTGAATAATTGAGCAGTTTGAAAGCCCCGGGTCCCAGTCACCGGTTCCTTCCCTCACTGAGCTTTTGACCAAAGTGACCCATGAGGTTCCAAAAACAAGACAGAATTCTGTCAAGGCTCTTGAACGCCCTCCCCAGGCCTGAGGCAAAATCCTGTTGCTGAAGAAACCATAGAATGCCATCGATCTTCATCGAGAGTCCCAGCAAGGTTTGGAATGGTAACCAACCCCCAGATGGCAGTTAGTGAAGGGCTTGAGGGCACTGCACAAGCTGCCAGGGGAAGCTGATGGGAGATAACTGGAGTAAACAGACCATTGGCATAAAACATAGTCTGCGACCATGAATAGGCTGGATACAGTTCCTACTGGGAGAGAACAGCAAAATAAGAAAGGAGCAATTGTGCAATGAAGGAGACTGGGCCTGGGGGAGACAATCAACAGTTATTAAATTCGGCCAAATATTCTACTCAGTGAGGGGGAACCCTTGATTGGAAATGGGGTTTTAGGGCAATATGCACCGGATCCCATACTCTTGGGCTCCCAAGAAAAGATGCACTATGCGAACGTCTGACAGGGAGGCTACTAAACATAGAAACTAGGTAATCCAGAATGGTTTATATTTGTTAACCTATACTGTTCTCACTCTCCGATGGAGATTGTGTTTGTATTTTTCAGGTTATAGCAAGTGAGCTGTGGCCCATATAACCCTACCACCCGACAGCAGGCCAAAAAGCTGAGATCATGGCAAGAGATGAGCCACCACAGTCATACGATGGAGGATCCATATGGAACCCTGCAGAGAAGGATGGGATGAACAAGGGACCCATAGCCACAGCCATTCAACCAACTCAGGATAAGCCAAATGTGTTTGTGCTTTTCAGGATGCAACGAGAGAGCTGTGGCCCATCTAACCCTACCAACCAACTGTATGCCAATGGCTGAGATCCTGGCAAGAGAGGAGCCACCACAGTCATATCGTGGAGGATCCATAGGGAACTCAGCAGACAATGACAGATGAATAAGGGACCTATAACCACAGCCATTCAATTAACACAAGATAGGCCAATGAGACAGAAACCAAGGATTTTCAACACAAGGACCCCTAAGCTCGCAACATTAAACAGCCTTAATACTCACCCACCACGACTCAGGGAACTGAGTGGAAGAGGGGGCGGAAAGATTGTGAGAGCTGTGGTGGGGGAGACTGTCCAGAGGCATGGCACCCATCAGTAACAACACACTTGGGCCAGGAAGACCGGGCTGAGTACTAGGATATACAGGATCCCTTGCCACAAGGACTAATACAGACAGCCCACGGAGGAGGATATCCAACTGATCAGGGATGGGGAGGGGGGAAATTGGGGAATTCGGGATAACAACACATTGTTTGCCCACTAAATAATGTAACTCATTATGGACAATAAATATATATTTTAAAAAATCTAATTAAGGGGATGAAGAGATGGCTTCAGTGGTTAAGGCACTTGCCTAAAAAGCCTAATGACCTGGGTTTGATTCCCCAGTACCCACATAAAGCCAGTAGCACAACGTGACAAAGTGGTGCATGCACTTGTGGAGTTTGCTGGCAGTGACTAGAGGCTCTGCATATGTTCACACACATTCCCCCCCCCTCTCTCTCTCTCTGAAAATACATAAAACATTTTTAAAAATCCAATTAAAACAAAACATTGTACTTCACAAATGCTAAAAGTAATGAGAAAAGGAATGTTGGAAGGTCAATATTTTAGATAACCACTAAATTAAAGTGGAACTATTGCATTCAGTTATAAAGTCAATATAGAGTCATAGCATGAGTGTGCTTAGAGTTTTAAGTTAAGTTGTCATAAACATCCATACAGGTCCACTAATTTAATACATAGGTTAGGATTTCCCTAACTTAAAACCAACTGCTCACTGATTGGATCTGAGTCCTGCTTCACAGAAGGGAATTTATGCTTGGTACTGAGAACCTAGTGAAAAGCCTGTCTAAGGAGGTAATATACGATAAAGGGGAAGCTACTACTACTGTTATTATGTTGTCAAATTGCTCTCTAAATATTTATGTTTATGAACATGTACTAGTAATATTCTCACTTCTGATTACATAAACTTCTCTTTTCAAATGGTGGTGATTATTGGGGAAACTTACAACTCATTAAACTGATGAGAAGAAGGGACAGTTCAGTGTTCTGCACTAAATGAGATACCTCTATCACTCCCTTCATGACTCAAGAATCATTGAAGAAGAGGTGGTTAAAAAAAAAAAGAACTGAAGAATGGGGAAGAATGCTTTGGAATACTATCTTCCAGACACAAAGTGGTCATTGCATTCATGACCTCACTTACAGTGACTATGTTTACCTGCATAAGACCTGTGTAACATCGGGTCCATTAACATGTCATTATGGATGATGAAGGATGGCAAAAATAAAGACATCGAAATAGAAGAGGGAATAGTTAAAAAGAAGGAATTCAGTAGAAAGGGAATGTGGGGAGAGAGAAAGTAACAGGTGAGGATTAGGATCATGATTAAAATAAATTTTATACATGGATAAAAACTGTCAATAAAGAGTTTTAAACTCTATAGAGAAAGTAGAGCCAATCTTTGAATTGGTTACAGTTGTATAGTAGATGAATCATTCATAGAAGTCTTCAGTAAATGTGAGGTCTGTAGTATATTGTGGCATCATCATATTCTATTTATTTCACGGTTATGTAGCTGCAGTCCTGAGCTGACCTGGTGAATAGGAAGAAAGCCACAAACTTCTGGGGCTAAGTTATGTCCATTATTTAGAGGGAAAAGATTATACTAAATACAACTGTATAAAGAATCAGAAATAGAATTAACTTTAAAGATAGACATATACATCAGGGAAATTGCAACAGAAGATTTAGCAATGTGGTACTGTTTTGTAAGAAATAATAAAAGGTATTTATATTTATGTAATAGAATGGAGAAAATGTAAGAAAAATCAACAGTAAGCAATAAGGCATTCTTTTTGACTTGCAAATACATGTTCTTTTCTCTGACTTTTTATAGCTATTAGAGTTATTCCTGCTGACAAAAAGTTGTCTTACCCAGCAATCTTGGAGCAGTTTAAAATACAATTTGAAATTGAAACAAAACATTAAAAATGCTAGGAATTCATTTTAATGGAACATCATTTTATGTAGTGTATACCTAATAACATGAAAAATAAGATGGTAAGATAGCAAATTTATTTTTGGTATATGGAGTCATTTATAGTAGTGGTTTGGAAAGTAAATAGAGGCCTTTATGCTATGGGCTCCAGACTATTTGAGTTTCTGTGTTTCTTGAATGGGCCCAAGAAAGAGGTGGACAGGTACAACCTACTGTTCTCTCAGTAGTACTGGAAGGTCATCAAGGCCAGGGGGAGGCATGGGTTACACCAAAGCTAAGATGAAACTCAGCAGACCACACTGCTGCTCTTTTTGTCTGGAGAAAAGAGATGTGTTCAGCCAACCAAGCTGGCCCATGTTCTCAATCTTTCCGGAACCACAGAGACTATGTGTCTCCTATAGCTACAACAGGGCCTGGCACACCGCGAGTGAATACAGTGCATACCTGGAACTGATAGCTCAAATGAAGTGACTGCTCCAATGATAGTCACTCCTGGACTGGCATTTTGTCCAGAGCAATCCAAACATGCTGTGAGACCAACAGCAATACTGATAATGTAGAGGCAGGCCCAGGGCAGCAAGGGGAGTGACGGAGGAGTCCTTGTGGCTGGGAATATTATTTAGAGTTGGCGACTAAGGGGTGCGTTGAATACCCAGCACAGCAAACAAAACAAAGAAAAAGTGATGAGCAAAGCTTTGGGTTTGTCAGTATGCTTGTAGGGTCCAAACAGCACCACCAATGATTGAGTACTCACCATCCTCTTTAATGAAAGGCTATTTGAGAACCTGAGAAGGGAAACAGATACTTCCAGCATATACTTCTAATTATCTCAGGAGCCCTAAAGCAAAAAGAAATGCGCTAACAACTCACAAGTTAACCCGGGTCCTTAAGACAACTGCTTGCCACCCTGGCACGAGGTCATACTGGAAGCATTTACTACGGAGACACTGACAGAGAAGTGCTTTCTTCCTGCCTCTGCTTCTTATGTCCTGTGAAGTGTGGTGCAGCCCAAGCAGCGAGGGTGCCTGCCCTCCATAAACTCAAGCAATACAGACCGACTGCAATTTCTTGTTTTCCTATTAATATCAAGGATACACTAGTCTGAATGAGGAGACTTTTCAGAACACTTCAAAAGAGAGTAAAAGAATAGGTCCAAAAATATTAGCTAACAAATTATTCCAGAAGCATAGGAAAACACAAGACTTCAGAAAGGAAACGGAGAGACAAGGAAGTAACCAAGACAGAAATGTGGCCTGCAGTGCTGGCTTCTTACTGCACTTTTATTTCTCTCCCCTGTTACAGTTTAGGTCTAGAAGTCATCTAGGCAGGTACAGATTAACACATATGCAACTTCTAAATAATGGTTTCCACAAAATGAGGGCTAAACTGGAAGGTTGGGAATAGAAATAAGGAAGGTAAAAAGGGAAAGAGGAGGAGGGAGATGGTATTTTGTCATTATAAGAACTACCTGGGCTGGAAAGATGGCTCAGAGGTTAAAGGCACTTGCAAAGGCTGCCTGTCTGGGTTTATTCCCCAGGACTCATGTCAAACCAGACATATACAGGGGTGCATGTGTCTGGAATTCATTTGCAGTGGCAGGAGACCCTAATGCACCCATATATACTCACACACTTTCTCTCTTTCTCTAATTTTAATTAACTAAAAAAGAACTACCAATTAATGAATGTCCACTGTGCTCCTGGGCACTACATGGGTGTTTTATACTTACTTTATCTGCTTTACATGTGACATACTTAACAGATCACAAAACTAAGATGTTAATAATAACTTGCCTTAGGTTACAGAAAAAGCCCAGAACAGAAACCCTGAATTTTAAGTTTGAGTTGACTTCCAAAATGCTGCCTAAAGCAAACATTTCTTTCCGTGACTGAAAAGTTGTCTATATTAGTTTTCTCTTCAGGGAGAAATTTCCCAAGACAGTATTTTCTATCTAGATATACTTGGATTATTGATTTGTTTATAATTGCTATCCATTTCTATAAAGATCTATGTTCAATTTGAGGAGTTAGATGCCAATTAGTATGATCGTTTTCTTCACTGCAACTATATTATATATCAATTAAAATGAATATAATTTCATAACAGCCTAGCCCAGTGTTTCTCAATACTGTAACACCACATTCAACACCTGTGAAAATCTTGACAAAAATCACAAATATGATTAGGCAAGCAGCTGCTTCTGCTTCTTCAAGGTATCCCACAAAATTATTATAGACCTCAGTATAGAATCATGCTAAAAGAAGGCATGTGGATAAAGGAGACAGGGAAGAAACTGACCCATTTGAACATGATTAGAGCAATAAGCAGCATAACTAGGTGAACACCAAAACGTACATTTTCAAAGTTGCCTCAATAAAAAACCCTACAGAATATGTTTCTATTTATCCAGTTAAAGAAGGCAAAAGGTATCCTTTTCCCCTTAGAAGTTATAATTAGCACAGAGTAAGAGAACACAGGAAGCTTCTTCTAGTAACATGCTGCTTCTCTAGTTATAATGAGGAATCTTGCTACTGTCTTTCTTAGAAAAACTACTCATAATTACTAGTGCTGCACTAAGGGGAAATGATGAGCTGAACTGAAGTTTTCAGTAGCTTGTTTTCACTTTACAATCAAGTATCAATTATTTCTTCAATTATTCCCCAACATTTTGAAAACAAAGTCGATACATGTATGAACACTTTACCATGAGCCCTCTGAATACTTCAGACATAAGATAAGGAAGAAAGATTGGAATCTGAAGGGAATAGTGTTTTTTGTCACCATGGGGAAGGTGCACCCCCAAAATGTTTGCTCTGATTCCTCTAAAATGGAGTAGATCGGTTGTTCTCAACCATTGCTCTCTTGTAAATTTCAATTATGTGGGTTTTACAAAACTCCTGCCCCACCATCCTCAAAGCTCTTGCTTGGGAAAATGGAGCACACCATGTGTGTTACAGGTCTCCAGGTGTTCTCATGTGGAGGTGGTCGAGAAGCATCTAAATAATTCAGAGACACATCAATGGCAGCTGAAAACATGTTCACCACACCCAGAGAGAAAGGGAACAAAAATCTACAAATATTGAACAAGAGGACATCACAAAACTAGCAACTGTAACAAACGAAACAAAAACTTCCAGACTGAAAGGAAAGCAGGTCGAGTTTTGATTGAATACTGTAGGAAAGCAGCACTATCTAGCAGATGGTCACGAAACTGGACAGAAGTCACACAAAGAAGCATTAATTTTCCATTTTCACAAATTAGGAAACAGTTTTGGATATATGAGGGCATTTCTCTAAGACCAAAGAATAGACAGAGAACAAAGACAAAACTTAACCCTGGATCTGTCCAAAGCACAAAACATTTTTGTTTCTCTGTATTGCTGGGACTGTTTTCTACACTGGTCACTGTAACAAATATATGCTGGACACTCACTTTGCTATGAAACAAAATATCTCCTATGCCTCTAAAATAAAGTGTTATTTTAGCCACATTTTTCATTGAAGAACCTCAAAAGAGTTCATGAAAACACAACCAGATTTAATACATAGCTTTTGGCTATTAGCAATGGGAAGACTGGCAGCAAACAGATGGAGGGGAGAGATTCACAGAAGAAAGTGCCACTCCATTGACAAAACTAGGTGGGCGCAGGTATTCTAAATATGCCATGTGCTGGGCAGGAATAAGTCTCCAGGGTGAAGACCATAGGGAGATTCTGTAGGATTTAGAAAGTTATAACGTCTGGGGAAAGTGGTGTGGAGAAGAGGGTGGGGGAGACAAACAACCAAAAATTTCTGTCAAAATGCTATAATGAAATCAAATTCTCTGTATGCTAATAAAAGAGAATGTTACTGTATGTATGTGACAACTTAATATGTCAAACTAGACAAGAAACCACAAAAAAAGAAAAATATACAACAATATATTTCCTCACGAGGTACAATCAGGAGGCTAAACCAAATTAGGTTCAAAAACATAAAATTCTCACGAGCATACTGTAACCTAAAGAGTAAGTAGTGGGCGTCAACTGGTAAGAGGGGCCATGAGTAGTAGGGGAGAATGTCTAAGTCTGTGAACAATTGAGCAGTCTGACAGCCCCAGGTCCTGACCACTGGTTCCTTCCCTCACTGAGCTGTTGACCAAAGTGACCCATGAGGTTACAAAAACAAGACAGAATTCAGAGCCATCTCCCTATCCACTAAATGGTAAATTTCATACATGATAAAATACAAATCTCCTATCCAGGGCTGATGTTCAGCATGTCATCCTGGAATTGTAGTCATTAACATGCATCAATGCTAACAATAAAAAACTCAATGGAGGAATGGAGAGATGCTCAGCAGTTAAAGGTATGTGCCTGCAAAGCCGGATGCCCCATGTTCGATTCTCCAATGCTCACACCAAGCAAGATTCTCTAGGTGGCGCTTATGTCCAGCGTTCATGATCAATGGCTAGAGGCCCTGGCATGGTCACACTCATTCTCATTCCCTCTGATTATTTCTTCTTTCTTTCTGTCTCTCTCTCTCTCTCTCTCTCTCTCAAGTAAATAAATATATTTTAAAGAACAGGATATTAATTTTCTCAAAGTAGAAAGAGCATTCTCAAATTTAAATACACAAAAAATAGAGAAACAAACAAATCGTTTTTTGCCTCTCATTATGCCAAATATCTGGCTAAAACTATATATAGTCTAATATATATTGATAGGAAAAAAAGTAAAGCTGAACAAAAGATGTATTTTTCCTTATTATTCTAACAAGATGATTTAATATAAGTGGCTTGTGTTTTTCTCTACTTAAAAATTACAAAACTAATATAAAGTTCTGCATACACATGAATATATATTACCACCTATGTATGTAAACAATGCATTCCAGTGTCCTGAAGTATTTTACAGTATTATGATAACCGTCTTTATAGTGTCAGATGTGCTAAAGTGACATAAAAGTAAGCAAGTAAAATTTCTTTAGTTATGTTTATGATGTCAACCATTTAATTGTCCTCAAAATTATTTTAATTTTATTGTTTGTCAGGCACACTTTTTAATCCTGTGTGTGTACATGTATATATGTGGCCATGAGGTGATGTACACAGTTGGTATGGTATGATTTGTTGGGCATGATTTCTTCTACCTTCTTTCATTTTTGTTTTATCAAGGGTAACATAAATGAAGACAAACCATCTCTATAATTCTTGATCTCTTTTTAAAAAAATTTTCAATAATTTTAAGACTTTTATTTCCCCAATAGGTTAAAACAGTGGCTTATTACATACCATAATCTGTGATTTTACAGGACACCAAATACAACTCTTTCAGGTTTTGACCTTCTTTTGCAATGACCTCCACACACCTGAAACATACAAAAAAAAAAAAGTGGTGAGATATATTAATGCTTTTGAGTTAAATTAGCAAGAGTCTGGCCACGAACACAAAGAAAGAGGTCACCATTTGATGAATGCCATAGGTCTTTTCTTTCCACAAACCTTTTTCAAGGTGTCTCAAGAGAAGTATATTCCCTACTTTAAACTCGAGTGCTCTAATTCCTAAATGGCTTTAATTAAGTACACGTATGACCAGTGCAGCCTTTCAAACCAAAGAGATGAAGAAGAGATCTTTCTCTAAGATTACTGCTACATTTGGTTATGAAAGAAGGGTAAACATATGAAGTGTAATGAATCACCGTGCATGTAAAAGTGATATAAAATAATGATAATGAAATGACAGAGAATAAGCAGATGTAGTATGCATAGTTCAATTATCAACTTTGAAGTTTAATAACATTAAATGCACATTTTAAGAAATTTTATTCAACCTAAAAGCAAAAGGTTTTTAAAAATCCATAACATACAAATGCAAAATCTGCTTATATAAGAACTTTAAAACTTGCCCTTCAAAAATGTTTCATTTTTATTATTATAAATGAATTGTATTCCTTTAGGCCATTCAGATTATGTAATCACATTTACAATAAGATTTTAAAATCTCTTGTTTTTTATTTAATGTAAAATATTTTTGAATGGAGTGCTTTGCCCTAGTGGTGCTAATAAAATGTGTAACAGAGAATTCAGTGAATTTGAAAAACAATGATAATGAGCATTATACATTTGTAGCTGGGTTCCTTACAATATCAGGAAAACCTGCACATTCAGACTGACACACGCATGTGCAGCCTTCAATCCAGTCCCTGTTTTAATCTTTGTAGATAGTAGTTAAGTAAAGGGTAAAAGCAAAAAGAGTCATTAACCTTTTCCAGGAAGTAAGGATCAAGCAATTTGATACGTGTGTGTATAATCCATCACACTCACTTCATATCCGTCCCTGTCTCTCAGACGTTTCATTTGCTGCCTGGCTTATTTGTAGTTATCTTCATAAAATGTCAGGAAATTTTATATAATCTTACTTCACATAATTCATTATTGAAGGTTAAATTGGTTATAAAGACATTTTTCTTTTAAAGTATTTTATAAAATTTTGTTTTAATGGAATGGTAAACATTTCATGTTTCCTCAGAATAACCAAATAAATATTCTCTTTTGTTTTTTAAACACAGATTTATGATAAAATGGATGTTTTTCCATTCTGACAGAAAACTTAAAAACAGAAATACAATACTCAACACAGACTATTGCAAAAGGAAAATTTAAAACCTAATTGCATATCACTTGGCTTTAATGCAGCATTTTAATAAGTTCATAAAAAACAGAGACTAAAACCAGAAACGTAACACCACACGCTTTACACATAAGAACATTTTATGTATAACTTAAAAAAACTAATTTCACATGCTAAGAATAAAGTGAAAGGCCCTTGATGACTGCAAAATTTTAAATGTATCTAGTGACTATCTGCAATAGCAAAGATACAATGCTCGCTAACCACCTTATAACTAAAAATTGGTAAAATTTCAAATTGAAATATTTTCTGGAAACACCACTAATCAGTAATTATATTATGTTCTCATGCTTTATTCAAAGAGATCAAAATTCCTGCTTTATATTTGTTAGCAAAAAAACAAAACACAAAAAAGCTCTAAACAAATTCTTTCCTCTTGTGTTTTGGATATGCAATAAGCCCATATTAAAATATTCAGAGAAGACTATCAGCAACAAATAGCAGAAATCAATGTTCTTATACAAGCCTAGTCAAATGCTACTTCAAGGCTACAAGCAGTGTTCATATAAAATGAGATAAACAATCAAGATAAAGACAGTATCCAAAACAGTTAAATGGCCTTAAGCATGAAGTTTCTTCCCAACAAGACAGAAAAGTTCAGAAGCGAGGATGATTGTAAATAGGTATTACTAAATTATACAGCTTGCTCCAATACAATAGAAAAGAGAGGACATAACATTAGGAAGAATTAAATTGCTTTTATACCACAAATTAAAGGAGAAAGATAAAAGAAAAATACTTTGCTTTTATAAGGGGGTCAATTAGAACTTTTTGCTCTGTTCTTAGTCCAGTTCCAGGTATTTTAACACCCAGTGTGCTCGAGCTAGACAGATCAGAGCCCTTGTCTTAGAATAAGAATTCATGAGGGGAAAACTATTCCTTGAAAATTTCATAGCAAAATTTAATTTTAAATCATTCATTTGGACATGATACTTGAGGTGTGAAATCCCATGTTCTATGAATCTGGACTGAAACAATATAATATTAAGACAAATTTGTGTGGTTGAAATAAACAGCTATTGTTCTGAGAGTGGAAATGGTGTTGGTTTGTGTTATCTTGTTATTGCAAATTGCTGGAAACATAACATCACTGGATGTCCCTGACGGGTTTATGAAGCTAGATAATCCCACTTGGTAAAGTTTCTCAGGCAGCGTGTGGTGATAATGCGTCATGATGAGAGACCATGGGTGGTGAGTGTCCTTTCCTTCTGAAACTTTTAGAGTCCATCTCTGAATATAGTAACAGAAAGGACTCTAGTATAACATATGCCCACGAAACATGTTTACAATTTTTCAATGTTGTCTTTTTATAGAGCATCAGCATGATAGTTAATTAGCAGTTGCACAGTATGTATTGAGAAAATAAATGATAAACTACTGCAATTGTTTGACAACAGATACATCTACAGATGACATTGAAAACCTTTCCCTCTCTATAACTTTTCCTCCTCATATATATCATGTAGGAATTCTCATTAGGCCAGGAAGAACCATTTGAAGCTAGAAACAAGCCATGAACCCCCAAACTCAATCTAGAATTTCAACTTATCCCATTCTTCACCTCCCCATCACCCTTATAGAAAAACCTTAGGCCGGGCGTCATGGTGCACGCCTTTAATCCCAGCACTTGGGAGGCAGAGGTAGGAGGACTACCATGAGTTCAAGGCCACCCTGAGACTACATAGTGAATTCCAGGTCAGCCTGGACTAGAGTGAGACCCTACCTCGAAACCCCCCCCCCAAAAAAAAAGAAAAACCTTAGATTAGAACATCACCAATATTCCTGAGAGACCATTTAAGAATTTTCACAATAACATAAGTGATTTTAATATTCAGGGAAAGAACCAATGCATAGGGAAGGTAAAATTTAAAGAATATTAAGGAAAATTCATAATTTGGGAAATAATATTACAGAAATATGTCAAAGAATATCAAATTAAAGTAGATGTTCAAGTAGATCATGTACAGGAAGCCCAGCTAAGTCTATGAGTTCTGGGAACTCAGAAGATGAAACATTTTTTTAACAAAAGGAAATACAGGATTAAAAGCCATACATTCAAGTATGACCTATGAAGAATCACAACCACCACCTGCCTTTCTTGGAGATCCAACATCATTATTCTCTCTAAAGTGAGGGCACATGTAAAGTTTCTCTTCCAAATCAAATGATGCAAATTCATTTTGATAATCTTTAATTTCTTCTGAATTGCCACCCCTCAGAATGTTTTCTAGCTATTATATTTTGGCAGAAGTCTGAAGAGAATATTTAAAAGGTACTACTATTATAAATTCTTAAGTAACAGCTGTTGAATATATATCAAGAACAGAGAAAGTGCAAGAAATCTGCTCCAAAGCACCCAAAGCCTTCAGATTTATTTTTGATAATGAAATTTTATGCTCACTTGTTTTTATAACATTCTAAAATGCATGTGAAACATCTGATGAAATTTGAAAAGCAACAGAAAGGTGGTTTTGTGAGCTACATAGATTTTTTTTTTCAAAGAAGAGAAGGCATGGCTTGGTTTCAATGGAGGGAAAGTCTGTCTCCTTAGCAATAGGCTCCTAATCACCTGATTTATGTAAAGGGTAAAGGTTAATGAATTAAGCTGTGCAAGCCGCAAAACTATCAAAGGAATTCAAAAGAGCTTTGAATTATGGAAAACAATGGCCCATTCTACATACATACCAAATTTTTATGTTTTTGTCCCCTACTCAAAAGCTGGAACATGGCATTAGTGACAATTGAAAAGAACTAATGAGGAAATATGACTGCATTGCTTGCAAGAGGAGTGTCCTCGGAGACCTTGTTACTGTTTGTGATGTGCTTCAAACCAAAAAGAAGCTAATTGGAGCTGCCAGACACTGGTTTGCAAATCTCACTTTAAAGGACAGGCTCAATCACCTCAGAGGTGTGAAAAGAAATGTGCCTATTAGAGATGCATTAGTATGTGGCTAGGTGAATTTCTAAATAAACTTTAGGATGTTCTTTCCTAAGCCACTTTTATATTTGAAAAGCAGACATATCTTTAAGGACAGGGCAAACTGTAACAAGACAAAAACAATCCCACAGTTCTGAAATAAAACAAATCAGAAAAACCTGTGAAGAGTGCTGAAGTGAGAAAGGACCACAGAGGGTGCCGTGTTGAAGAGAGTAACATGTAGCTGAAACTCAGACTGGTAGACATGAACTACGTGAGGGGTTTCTTAAAATTAAGCACGCTAACAAGCAAACCTATATTATAGGTTGCAAATAGATACAGCCTTAAGAAAATACAGCTGCACTTGCACATGTGAGCGTGTGCGAGCATAAACACACACACACACACACACACACACACACACACACACACACACACACTTCTCAAAAAAAGTACTGAGGAGTTTACCAAATTTAAACAGAGTAATACAGGAAGAAATTCAGTCTCTGTGCTGCCAAAGCAATCCTGTCTTAACTCATCCACAGACCATCTAGGTGATAGCAGAGGTCATCAAAGCATAATTTGGCATCTGACAAAAAGCATAATGATATGTGATTGATTTTCCTAAAGTCTGAAATCGAGTTTTGAAGAATAATCCAATCTCAGCAAAGTACATGAGTGGACATGATTTACAGGTATACTTTGATTTTAGAGAATGCATTACATAAAAGATTTCTATGTTTAAAGAATGCTAAATTCACAGGAAAATGTTTATAAATCAATTGAAGAATATTATTAGGGTATGGGATCCCCTTATTGCACTTGAAGACAATTATATTTACTTTATATTTATAGGTATTTTTCTACAGAAGGATAGCTTAACCTTACAGAAATAGCATGAAATGGTTATTTTTGACTTTATGCTAAACAAGTGCACATAACTTACAAATGTATGATTATTTCAGGAAAGTGACTGGGGCACATGGTGATACATACTAAGAGCACTTTGGACCTTACCATACATTTTCTGATAAAAGCTCTTCTCTTTAATCCCAATAACACAGGAGCAAATACACACTAAGTCTAATTTTCATGTAAACTTCCTCAGATTTTCTCATAGAAGAGATGTAAGATGGGATTTTCAAAGACTGATTTGCCAATATAATGCTAGCATGTTTGCTTAATGCACATTTTTAATATTCCACAGGGACAAAAACTAGGAGTGATATACCAAATGTCACCAACTCCACCAGCTAATAATTATCTTGGGGCATTCATTAAGTCCTCACTTACCCAATGGCATTCTCTAGGAAGCCTGTATCTGATTAGTGAATCTGAGGTCTGCTTAGGCATTTGTTATTTACACACTATCAAACTGGTGCCCATTCTGTCCCATACAAAGGTAGTGAAAGGTTACGAAATGAAAGTAGTAGAAACTTGTTCTTGTTTTGTAACTGAGACATGCCTCAAGAAGTAACCCATTCACAGATGTCACCCACGCTTAAGCTTTGTGGGTTGGCATCCTTGTGAACAGAGGTATCATAACATTAACAGCAAGGAGGAACAACGGATTTTTAAAACTGGCTTATTCTCTTTGGACCACCATTCCCTGAGAGTGTAAGATCATGTAAGTTTCCTGTTGGGGAGTAACAGGATTCAGCATTAGAAGAGTAATGCAACAATATAATAGTATTTCCCAGTGTTTTTAAATGATCAGTGTGAATAACTTCTTGCAGGAATATTTCTCTTTATTTATATACCAAACACATTCTAAATTGATTTGTGTGTCTATTAGTATCTTCAAAACAACATTCTTTGGATGGAATAAAGGCCATACATGAAAGTGCACATTTCCTTTAAACTACTAAAAACAAGAGGTGTAAAGGTCTTTTCCAAGGGGTAGTGATCGAGGTGGAAGGTACAAACTTACAATCAACTCATCTCATGCGTCAATGTTTTGGATGTATTTACTCAAAAGCCACTGCTTTATCCTTTTGCTGCAACTACACTAAGTTAAACCATATTTTTGGAAGGATTCCTAAGAATATAAAAGAAGAAAAAAATGACAAGCTTCTATTTATTTAAGTCAACATTTTATCAAAGGTAACTATGTGTTACAAATGTTAAGGATATAAAGAGTAAAAACATATTTAGAATTTTGGTGAATTAAAAAACAACTTTATTATCAATATTAATGTTTATTATAGAGTAGAAAAATTGTATGTGTATAGAATTACTAAAATTAAGTTGCATTTAAGCATCAGTGGAAATACTACAAAGAAAATGAAGAAAAAAATTAAAGGCAAAACTTCCTTATTTATGCATTTTTTATTTGTAATAGGTAAGAAATATAGTTACCTAGAAATAGCATATGTTCAGTAACCTTCTTTGAAGTTTTCTTATGGGGGCGATTTCTGTCAATCTATAACCAATGACCAGGGGACTCCAGACTGTACAAATCTAAGTTTCCACTGATGCTATCATCTAGGCATTCTTGTATTTTAATATAGAGGGGAGATAAGGTTTTATCACTCTACATGTAACAAAATTCACTATGTGGAAGCAAAGTCCAGACTTTTAAGAAAACTGAAATATTAAAAACCATGGTCAATTTTAATGACTTGTAATTCATCATGGCCTTTCTTTTACTGTAAAAAGTCAGTCAAGTAAAATCTTGGCACACTCCAAATGAATCTTACGACTAATAATCAACAGAAGGAATAATACTAATGTCAGCAATATTTTAAAGAGGTTTGTTATGCTTCCTAGAGTTAAATAGGGTGAAATTCAGGTGCAATATAAAACATCTAATAATAATTTTCTACCCTTTATCTAAACTGTAATAAGTATTCATGAGAAAGTCTCAATTAATATTTTATATCAAACATGGAATTTATTTTTAACTTGCATTTAATTGAAAATGGCTAGTCAAATTGTTTCAGTGGGTGATTAGGGGGAGAATTCAGGCATCACTCATGAAAGAGTTAAACAGGCAGCCACAACTCTGCTTTGTAGTGACTAATTGCCTCCTTAACCCCTGGGCTCTGGGAGCCTGCCCTGAGTTTCAATATGAGTTTTGTGATACAGCCAAAGACTGATGTTCAACATGGACCTCCCATGACCTGAGTAGTCAAGATGTGACAAAAGGTTTCCTTCTCGTTTGGGAAGGCACAGAATCTCTTGTTGGCTAAGCTGAACTCACAAGAGACCAGAGAACACAGGAGGGAAAGACAATTTACAAGAGTTAAAGGAATCACTTCTCACTTTAGCTAACAATGATTCGAAATTGCCCAAAGTACGATTCAAAACAGTTGTAGTGAAATGAAGAGATTTAGTAGTTTTAAAATGCAATGAAGAGAGCAGAGAATTGATGTCTCTGAAAACTTCTAATTCGATAGCCATAGTCAAATACAAAGGCAAGCAGGATAATGTCTCCATTCCAAATGCCTTCCTTACTCACTGGTCCTCGGGAAGCATCGTCACTGATTTTTAAACCTAAGGTATCTTCTGCCCTGACTGAAAACTAATGAAAGAATTTTTACAAGTGATTTTAAGTAGAGATTATATAAAAACCAATTAATCCTGCAATTAAGAGAACATCAAAGTCAAGGCTTCTTCAGAGGAAGCGCATGTAGATGAGGCAGGCAGGAACGGCAGGATGCTCACATACATTCAGACTGCAGAGGGACAAGATCACATGTGCTTCAGGATGCAGGACCACTACAAAAATCTGACCTTATTTATGTGCAGCTAGATTGAACTCTGACCCCTCTGAAACTTAATGATCATCACCGCTGAATATCCAAAGCTCAGCACTGCCGCTGCTCGGCTCCTGTTTCCCCCACGTCATTACACATTAACGTTGCATAGGAAAGAGAGGAATCAGGTCAACTTTAGTTGTTTTGCCTGCTTTATTTACAGTCAGAAAACATATAAATGAAATAGCAATTACCCTTAAAAACATGTGTCCATGCATTTCTACAATGGCAGCTCAGAGCTCAATTGAGAATCCTCTAATGATAACTATGTAGTTTACGTTTTTTAAATACCAAAGGGAGGAAAATAGCTAATCTTCATGAACGTTTTAATGTTTATTCCTCTGAAAAACAGGGAAACAAAACCCTCCATATTTCCTTCTTGAGGTTTACTGAAGTACAAAGGGACGAGATTTAAGAAATCCCAGGCACAGATTTAGATCTGAGCTTTCTCTGCTATCAGGAGAGTTCAAGGGCCCCTGACTTTCAAACCTCCATTGGCTTAAAAAGCAAACTTCTAAAGATTTCCTTATAAACTTGTAATTTACTCAACAATGCAAAGATTTGATTATAAATGATAACTCAGAATAGGTACTGCATATTGCACATGAATTCATATACATTTATAAATATATGTTTAATGTTTTAAATTACCAGACCACTTAACAGGCAGGTTTTCTTAGGTATTTTTATACTTAGTTTTGATTGATTCTTCCCCTTCTGTGTATTCCTTCCTCTCCCATCTTTCTTCCTTCCTATTTATTTATTTATTTATTTATTTATTTATTTATTTAAGGTAGGGTCTCACTCTAGCCCAGGCAGACTTGGAACTCATGATATAGTCTCAGAGCGGCCTCAAACTCACAGTGATTCCCCACCCTTTGTCTCCCAACTGCTGGGATTAAAGGGGTTGAAGGTGGCATACACATATGTGACAGAGCATGTGGTGTTTGTCTTTATGAGCATGGGTTATCTCGTTTAACGTATTTTCTAGTTCTATCCATTTTCCTGCAAGTTTCATATTATTTTTCTTTATGTCGAAATATAATTCCATTGATTATCTGTATCACATTTCACTATCCTTTCCTCTGTTGATGGACATATAGGCTGATTCCATTTCCTTGTTTTCTTTAAATAGAGCAGCAATAATTATGGATGTACATGTATCTCTGTGGTAGGATATAGAGTTCTTTGCTATACATTCAGGGTTGCTATGACTAAGTAATATGGCAGTTTTAATTTAATTTAATTTTTTGAGACACATCCACACTGATTTTCATAGTGGCTACACCAATAATTATTTTAAAAATTATATGTGCCCTTTACCTATAAATAATGTTACTAAATCAACAAACATATAATGTGGAACTGCACTAAACAAAGGAAGTTAGCAATCTAGCCCCTGAAATGCCATAATCACTAAAATTCAGGTTGCTTTCTCTGGACCAGTCATCATTCTATTCCTTCTGTAGGGAAAGCACATCTCTGAGTTCATAGGGCAAATGGCAGAAAGCTAAAGAAACCAGTGAGTAATACACAGAGGGGAACATTTCCCATTTTCAAAATCTTGCAGAAAGCTGCAAAAGGAAGACAGTGAGTAAACATGGAAAAGGGAGAAGACACATTTCACTGTTTCCTACAGTGGGCACCTCTGCAAGAAATATCATGTCTGACAGCCAGCTGTAACAAGAGCTCACTTCTTGGCCTTTTGCTGCTTTAAAAGACAACTCAAGTTGAAGAATGAAGCACCCCAGAAGGTTTTGAAATGCTCTACTACAATATTATCAAATAATAAAAATACACTACTGTGGTTACTGTTCTGTCCAGTCAATCCAGGTAGCCAAATGAAATAATTATTAACATTTCTGCTCTTCGTAGAAAACACTTCAAAAGCATTCAGAGTAAGTTAGAGGGTTCCAGAGAAATCTTTCCAAAATGATCACTGGAATAAAGAACCGAAAGAAAAGCCACTGAAGAGGAATGATAGTTACACGTGCATGGAGTCAACTGGTCAGCTTTATGCCTGAGAGTATAAAGAATTAATAGAAATACATAGGAAATAATAACTGGTGATATTTTGCTGTGGCACAAATTAGACCAAAAGCACTTAGGACATTAGGAAAAAAAAACAGGACATAGAAAACTTTTTGAGACTTTGGAAAAAATAATGGTAATTCAACACAATGCCATCTGAAAAAGGTAAAAAATAGTATGAACTGTTGTGGCAGATGCAAGTCAGTGCACGTGATAGGAACTCAGGCAAGCATGAGCCAAAAACTGGTTTGATCTAAACTTGTGAAGAGAATATATAAAGAGCAATCTCCATTATTCATAGACCACACAATTACTAATGGCTTAAATTCACTTTATCTGTTTACTGTACCCATTCATATTCTACTAAAATTAATATAAAACTATAAGAGACAAATCTGAGAGAGTCCAAGAAAGATATGGGTAAAAATAATAGTCTCAACTATATTTACCCTGAGCAGATTTATATAACACAGTCCTAAAAAGCTTCCACATATGGAATGAGATGTTGGAATAAGCTCACAGGGAACCAGTGTAAAGATGCACAATACCAACATATATATATAAAATGATGTTCATAAGAAGCTACAAGAATAGTTGTTATGGTGTTATGCTTAAGGCACTTCTGTGGAAAAGCTAAAGCTTCAAAACAGTATCAAAATATTCACTTAGTAATAATAAATAAATAAAGTAGCCCTTAGAAAATTTCCTTATTGCAATTTCTTAATACAATTGTACTTGATCCATGAGAAACAGGTTTCAAAGAAAAGTTAAAATTGAAAAGTATTGTTGCACATGGTTACTGATGATAAGACAGACATGATACTTAACTACATTAGAATCTTATTAAATTTAAGGTTTTGTGCGGAAAATCATATAATAATGGCGATGTTTTTGACATTCAGACTGTCAAAGCTATTGTTTGTATGTGTGTATGCATGCATGTCTGTATGTGCACATAGTACACAGATCGAGACTAAAGATGTAATTCAACTTCTATAAGTCTCTTTTCTAAAGCAGAAATTACAGTATCAACCTCCAAGATTTTAAGAATGTTACATTTCACGGTGCAAAGATGCTTGTACTCATCTAACAACCATGTACTACACCTACATTCCCATTAACTATGTGGATGTAAGGATGGAAAGGACAAGTCTCTCTTCCAAGAGCATTCATAATCTTGTCAACTTTAACATTCTCCATACAAATAAGGTAGTGTTATTTAGACAGTAATATTTCTGAAAGCACACTTTTCAGAACAATAGCACTCTGATGCTTTAGCAGTTGATATACTCAAGAAACAAATCCGTGGTATAATAAATTTACATGAAATCATGTCATTATTTACCCTTCGTGAAAAGGCAAGTATGCAGGGCAGCATCCGGCACACATTTTGCTATTCAATGTTAAGTATTGTTATTTGTATCATAACAGCACAGATTCTGGTACTCCTGTGAACACACGTGCTAGTGTGTGCACATGTATGCACACACACACACACACACACACACACACACACACACACACACACACTGAATGATGACTTCCAAAGATGTCAGTTCAAAATCCAGGGAGCCTATAAATGTTGTTTTATATGGAATTTTGTCTTATTTTATTCAAGTGGACCCTAACTGCCATCACAAGGGTGCCTAAAGAGGCAGATGAAGAGACAACATTGACAGAAAAGTACTATGTTCATGGAGGAGGAAACTGCAGTGATGTGCTCACACCATAAGGTGGCCAACAGACACCAGAAGCTGGGAAGAACAGGAACTGATTTTCCTCAGGAACCTTTAGAACTAGGCTGATTACTTGATTTCAGCCTAGTGAATCTGATTTTTGGACATTTGTCCTTTACAACAGTGGTTCTGTTTTAAGTAACAAATTAGAGGCACTTTATAATAGTAAATATAGGAAATGATATAATACATTAAAATATTATTAATCACTGAATTACATGTTACACCAAAGAATTTGTTTAATAAATATAACAAGCTAATTACAAATAAGATAATGTGATGCAATAAGTATATTTTATGTTGCTGTGATAGGCAAGAAAGGAAAAATCCATTATCTTCGACCTGAATAAGAATCAATTCAAAAGTAAATCTTTGAAATTCTTTAGAGTAAAAATTGTTCTCATTTCTATCAATACTTTTAATGGACAGTTTTCAAAGTTGAAAATACTGTGCAGTGAAAGTTCATTACCCTCCACTTATTTCTATAAGTAACATTTTGATCCATTTGACTCAAATCATGTGAACTATTTCTCTATCCACTCCTACAAGTAACTATATTTTATCATTATGTATCATAATGTAAATGAAGACTAATGTATTTCCTTGATAAACACTTTGTCATATATCATTAACTAGAGCTCAAAATTTGCTAATGGACCTTTTTGTTTTAACAAGATTTACCTTCTATGAAACGAATGAATTTTAAATAAATCCGTTTTGACAAATGCCTATGACTACCCATCAAGTTCTCCCACGTTCTTTTCAAGTCAATGCCTACTCCATTTCCACCGCCAGCTACTTTGTAGAAGTTTCAGTTGTCTTACTGTGTCTTAATTCAGTATGTTCTGAATTTCATAAAAGTAGCATACATCTTATGTACTCTTTGAGGAAAGCTTTGACACACACACACACACACACACACACACACACACACACAGTTTTTTTCAGTCAGGTTCACACTGCTGCCTGTTGGCCTTGGAACACTTCCTACCTTAGGCTCCCATTTGCTGTGAGTATAGCAAGGCACCAATATACCAGATACTGACTTTGTTTTCACTCATCAGTGGTGTATCATTTCATGTTTCAGTCTTTTCCTTGGATGCATATTTCGAGTGCAAAGAGGCATCTTATTGAATGAATGCACTACTGTTATTTACCCTTTTCTGGAACAGGTGAATTGATTGCAGTCATGAGGCGATTATAGAAAAAATCACTACCAACATTTTTAGAAAATATGCTGTCACTGTTTTATGCTTAAAACTCCAGAGGTGGAGCTGCTGAGCCTCAGAGCCTGAGCCCAGCACCTGCGGTAGAAGGATGATAAAATTCCTGAGCGGCAACCACAGCTTCGACCAACATAGCTACTGTCCCAAAAGCACTCACAAGGATCCCTCCAAATCAACAATGTTGGGATCATCAGCCCATTTAATCCGGTCCACTCTAACGAGTTATAAAGACTCCCCACCATTAAGAATATACCTGATGTGACAGGGGACGCCCGAACAGGAGACCATTCACCTCAAACTCACCATTTAGAGCCCTAATGCAACCTCTAAGGAAATGAGATGACGAGCAAAAGAGCTATTCCCACAGCAAGGCAGATAACCTAGAGAAGGACAATAGAGACAGGCACCAAGGGTGCTCAAAATTGTCCAAAATACAAATTTACAGACTTAAAAACCTAATATCTAAACTCACCCACTATGATTCAGGGAAATTTGTGGAAGAGGGGGTGAAAAGAATGTAAGAGTCATTGGGGGAGAATAACTAATGCATATGAAGGAATGTCATCATGGATTCAATGGCTTTATCTAAGAACCTATGATACTGAGCATATTGTTGTGTTAATATACATAATTCTAAGCCAATAAAATTGTTAAAAAATTCTTCATGATAATATTCTACACTTTCTCTTAAAATATACAATTGAAAACATAACTGAAAATTAGACAAAAAATTTAATTTATATTACGAAATTAGTTTTAAAAATTCTTATTTTTAATAATTTAAAATTTTAATGATATAAATTGGTTTTATTGAATAATTCACACTATAATTCATTGTTATAATTTATTTTTCTTTTCTTATTAATATTTTATTCATTTTCAAGCAGAAAGATACAGAGAGAGAAAGAGAGAGAGAACACACCAGGGCCACCACCTTGTGGGCCTGGCATATGTGGGTACTGGGGAATTGAACCCAGGGCCTTGGGCACAAGAGGCAAGTGCCTTAACCGCTGAGCCATCTCTCCAGCCCTATAATTTATTTTTCTTACCATGTTTAGTGCAGATGCCTTACAAAGTATAAAATAACATATAATAACAACATTCCACACACTACTTCCTTGGGATGTTGTCATGGCTATTCTATTTCGATTATCACCTTTATTCTAGCTACTTAACAATAGATTACTTCAAGAAAAGGATCTTCAGTCATGTCATAATGCTCTGAACATTAGATTACATATAACTCTCCGCATTTTGGTGGGGGGGGTCAGGAATTGTGCTAGAAGTTGGAAACCAATTTAAAATCATGATCTCCTCTGTTAGCATTAGGGTTTTTTATATAAGATTTCTACCTTAACTAAATATTTGTTAGAAAGCATTACATAACTCTGTGACTTACATGAATATTGCTTGTGCTATCACCAAGAGCATATTTCTATAAAAGTGTTGAATTAGCAACAAGCATTATAAGTTGAAAACCATAAAGTTCTTGGCAGTTTTCTTCAGTTAATGTAAGACAAAGGAAAGAAAAGACCCTGAAACTATGAAAGCTTTCAAATGAGCATAACAAAATTAAGTGCTGTCAGAGACAGGTAAAATCGGAACAACATATTTGACTATTTATCATGTTTACTCCATTGTTTTACATAGAATGACTCATTTATGACCTAGGAAATTTATGCTAAATAATTAAACACCAGGTGAAGAACTCTTTATAAATATGGCTTCCAAGAAAAAAAACCCAATTTTTAAAAAAAGAATTCAACTAAGGTTCTAGACATAGAAAAATCCAAATAAAACAAACTAAGCTAGCCAAATAGGTTGCAGGTTTTTGTCACTGGGAATTTCTTCTATATCTGAAAGAACTTCTCAGCATATATTATATAACATAAAAATAATGAGAATAATATTTAGCACGTTACTATAAACTTCTCATGACCAAATTATAGCATCAGTATGTAGTGATAGAATAAAAAGGCATTACACCTTAATTTCAAAGATATGTAAAACTTCACTACAAGCTACTGTTATTTTTCCACAAGATTAATATTTAAAATTGGAAACCACTGGGAAATAATTACAAAATTATTAACTGTATGACAGCTTCTAAATGTCATTTTATACTTTTGTATTATTCAATTAAGCCCAACAACTTTCAATCCATGAAAGCTAATTCTTCATAAAACACACTTAGTATGAATCTCAAGGTATTTGCTATTAACATGAACATAATTTCATCTTCACCCATTGTGCTTTTCAATGTTTGACATTTATAAGCAGTGAAATTACTATTTATAGGAGCTCTCTTCCCCCAAATGTTAAAAGTAACTCATTTTTTTCTGCTGAAGATATAATATAGAAAGAGATATAGAATGACTCAATTGCCTTTCCTCTTCTAAGTGTGCAAAAGAAGGGAAGTCTTTGTGGACCCTCATGTTCATATCTTCTTCTAAAAACAATGACTAGAAAAAAAGTTAAAAGAGGCAGAGTTCAAATGCATGCTTATTGCCAAAAAATTAATAGACTTTAAATTTATGAGTGTGAAAATCTCCCATAGTATGTATGTGTGTATATATATACATATATATGTACATATATATATATATATATATATATATATCCAATGTTCACTTGAGAGATTGCTCAGAGCAGTTACAGGCACTTGCTTGTAAAGCCTGACAGTCTGAGTTCGGTTCTCAGTACCTACATAAAGCCAGATGCACAAAGTGATGTGTGTGTCTGGAGTTCAGTTGCAGTGGCAAGATGCCCTAGTACATCCATGTTCTTCCTCTCTAGTATATTATTTAAAAATCTATAACCAATGTTGAACACTGCAAACAATTTGGCATTTAGATTTATTTGGAGGAAGTATTTTTATAGGAGTAGGAGACCATACACTCATACAATGGGATGTGGCTGCATTCATTACTGAATCTGGCTTCAGATGTCCACACCCAATCAGAGAATGTCTGGGTTTCAGCCCAGACACCTACTTTTCCAGTATGAAATCTGAGATATTCCTGTTTGATCCAGGAGAGAGAAAGGAATACAAAAGTTATGAAGTCCTGGGGGGAAAATGTTTCTTCTCTACTTTTTAGTTTGAAAAATAATAGAACTTTCAATTATATGAATAGTGAAAGAAAGCCATTCTCTTCAGATAGTTTTTGCTATTTTTGTCATGTGGAGACACAAATGTGTCTGTTAGATGTTCTAATATCTATCTCTCAGTAATCTATGTAAGCACATGTGCACTGGTCAGTTGTTACTATCCCCTATGTGTACTTAATACCCTTCATACTAATTAACACGTGGCACGTGGTCCTTACAGTCATGTGATCTGCACCTCTTGCAAACATTCTCTATCTACAGCTGTATGTTCTCTATAAGGATTTAAAAAATTGATTACGACCCCATCTTTTCAGTTTGTCTGCTATCCTGGTTGTTGCCTCTAGAGGTTGTAAGCTCTGCAGCAGTCCACCAGCACACTACCCTGACTTCCCTTCTGGCCTGACAGCAAGGAGAGCACTTTACTCCTCCTTCATAAGACTTGCTGAGTAACTGGGAAAGAGTGGTATGTACCAGTAAGACACGATCAGCCACTCTTGACAACTGACATTCTGAAAAAAAAAAAACGCTAATTATGCCATGATAACTGAGAATATTTCAATAAGTAAGACATTGATATTTAGTATGAAGGCTCAACAGTATATAAAAATGGAAAGAGAAACATATACAAAACCTTTAAAAAAGGAATGAAAAGCCTTTTTTAACATATGGAAAGGTATGAAAAGATAGAAAAAAGATAGAAAAGATTAAAAAAAGACATGAAAAGATAGAAAAATTCCTATATATATTGATCTCCAGGATTAAAAATATAAATAGAATAATCAGAATGTGGAATGGCAGGCTGGAAAGATTGTGCAGCCCATCAAGGAATTTGCTTACAAGGCTTGATGGCCTGAACTCAATTCTCCAGTACCCATGTACAGCCAGATGTACAAAGTGGCACATGCATCTGGAGTGGTAAGAGGCCCTGGCATACAACCATATTCAATCTCTCTTCCTCTCTCTCAAATTAAATAAATGAATAAAAATTTTCTTAAAGTGAGTTTTGCTGAATTTCTCTCAGTAAACATATTTCCTACATTGGTTCAGTTAACCTGAATGGAAACATACTGTAAACCAGGCGTAGTGGTTCAAATCCATAATCCCAGCTCTCCTGAGACTAAGGGAGGACTGCCAAGAGTTTTAGGCTAGCCTGGGCTACAGACTAAGTTTCAGATTAGACTGAGCTGCAAGGAGACCTTGCCTTAAAAAAAACACTTATTAAACACATTCCATTTTAAACAAGAGGCAGAAGATACAATAAAAGCTATAATGAATTGCTAGAAAATATTATAACCCCTGAAAATCATAAATTGTCATTGATTTCAAGAAACTTATTTTATACTTCTCTACATTAAAAAAAGAATCATTTATCTAAAGCAACTACATTTACTTTCTATAAAAACTCCCAACACAAGAGAAGGAAAATATCACAATTTGTCAGTGAAAGGTTAAGTATCACAGAAGAAAATATAGGCTTTATAAAGTATTATGTTCAAAGAAATCAAATGGGAAAAATAATATATAGTTTCAAAGTACTTTATAGACCCTTTAACATTTACTTTCTTATAGAATTAAGACAGGTGCTTTACCTGAGTGGCAAGGATACACCAAACTCTTTAATTCAGAAATGTCAGTGGTCTTCCAGAGCAAGAATGCTCACCACAAAATAGTTTGACTTAAACAAACCACATGCCTGAGATCAAATCTGAGCACAGAACCTGCAAAAGTTCCTTCCTATGTCTAATTTTCCTATTTTATACACCTATGTCAAAGGGTGTTTGTAAGGAATAAAAGAAACATGTATGATAGAATTAGTGCTTTGGGTATATTGATATATCTTTGGCTGTTATAAATTAAACATAAATTTCTTTATGGTAACAAAAGAAGACAATTGGCTGAATCTAGGATGTAAGAAAATTTACAGAAAGATGGGAGAGGTGATATTAATCAAAAAAGAGAAGTTAGATCAGTCTCATGGATCCCTATTTAAATAAGGATAAAAAAGGCTGTGAGAGAAAAAGAAAGTGAAAGACAGGGAGAGAGAAAGAGAGAGAGAGAAATGAGGAAAATTAATTATAGACTCCATATTAAGTGGTAATATTAAGAAAGGGTCTGTGGTCATGAGGTTTGTACTACAAAGGTTAACTACACAGTATTCAATATGTAAGAATCTAAAAATACAATGTAAATTTGGTGTTATAGGGGTGGTTTGGTTTAAATATATTGAATAAGGCAGTTGTGAGAAATCTTAAAAGTTGATTGGTAAATGAAAAGATTACCATAGGAAATAGAGTTGTAGAACTTGGTTAGAGTCTGGCTCCTGTTTCATGATATAGGACCCTAGACATACTCTGTGGCTTAGTCATCTTAATAATAGAATAGACCAAAGATTTCAAGCTTAGGAGCATTAAGTGGCACATACAAGTATAGTGCTTCATATGCACGACCATTGTTATTAACAACTTCTGTATCAGAAAATACATATTTGTATTTAAGGGTTTTCTATTTCTTAAAATGGGAGTACTCTCCCTTAAAAAAGGATGCGCAAGTTGGTTTCATCAAGTTTCATGATCACGTATTAAATAGAAATGTCTGTTCCTCGTACAGTGCAGTAACCAACTACAAACCACACTAAAGACCATAAAGAGCTCAACTTTGACATTAAATCTTTTATTCATATACAAAGTTCTAAGTTCCACTTTCTTGAAAATATATTATGAAATTTAGAGCTATACAGAGAAAATAAAAGAATTCCACAATGAATATCCTCGAGTTTACATAGAGTATTGGTATTCATCTATACATTCTCTATATACATTCTATGATGTTGACCTTGCATTATTGGGATTATTGTGAATTTACATGGAATTAGATGAAATATTACTGTGAGCTCTTTATTACCTCGTTTTCCATCATCTTAAGAAACTAGTAGAATAGCTTAACAGGACGTTGGAGCAGTTACAACACAGTCACCCCCTCTCACCTCTACCCCTGGTAATCACTGATGGATTGCCATTTCTATGCTTTGCCATTGGAAGAATGCTACAATGGCATCATACAGTATGTAACCTTTTAAACCTTGTCTTTTTTTCATTCAGCATAAATCCTTGTCCATTTTTGCTGATTTTGTGTGGTATACACATACCACATTTTAACCACTCAGCTATTTCATTACAGAACACCTTATTGTTTACAAGTTTTCGCTATGCTGAATACAGCTGCTAGAAACACTGTGTACAGACTTTTGTCTTATTCTCTCTGGAAAAAAGAACAAGAGTAAATTGTTGGGTCATATGGCATTTGCATGTCCAGTTTTCAATGAAACTGCCTAACAGTTTCCAAAGTGACAATACAATGTAATACTTTAACTAGGAATGAAGAGGTTTGTTTTTTTTTTTTTAACATCTTCAACATTTTTTAAGCTTTTATTTCAGCCATTATAAAAAGTGTGTGTCAAAAACTCATTTGTGGTTTTAATTTGCATTTCTCTGAAGGCTAATGACACTGAACACCATCAAATGCTTTACTGTTTCATTTCTCTCTCTTCAGTGAAATGACTGTCACTTAACAGTTTTCTAATGGATTGCTTGTTTGGTTTTTTTTTGTTGTTATTTTTGCTGTTGTATATTTGAAGTATATTTCCCATTTCGCAGTGTCCTTTGTCAGATATTTGGCTTGCAAATATTGAACACCCCGAAGCTTATCTTTTTTTTTCCTCTTAAAAAGTTTCTAACAGGGCTCAGTATAAGATTATTTCTCAAGCATGAATGAGGCCCCGTGTTCAATCCCATTAATAAAATAATTTCAAACAAACAAAGGTTATACTTGTGATAAATTCTGTTGATCAGTTTTCCTTTTATAAACCATGCTTTTGTCTCTCTTCTAACCGGGAATCTCTAGTTCCAGATTCAAGCTTTACACTTTACATGCTGGTCTATGATCATTTTGACTTAATTGTTAAAGATGATGTGTGGCTGACTGAGGCTCCCTTCTTTGGCCCATGATTCCCATTTGCTCCTGCACTGTTTACTAAAAAGGCTATCATTTCCCCCACTAAAATGCTTTTTAAAAAACTATTATTAAAGATCACTTCTAGAGTGGAGATGTAACTCAGTGGTGCAGTACCTGTCTGGCAGACACAGAGCCTGTTTGATTCCTAGCACAGCACGGGCAAACAAGAAAATCGGGTAGAAAATCTCAAGACAAAAAAATCACTTGTGCCTGTCCATTCCTGAGTTTCCTTCCATTGCCACACTATCATATCTGTTGTAGCCACATAAGTCTTAAGAAGCTAATTTTATTGCATTCTTTTTCAAAAATTTTTAGCTATTCTACTTTTAACTTCCATGTATGTTTCAGAATACTCCTGTCTCTATTACACACATAAAAAGAATTATATGGGATTTTATGTAGTTGTTTTAAACACATATACTAGTTTTGGTTTTTTTTCATCTTTCCAACATTTACAGCACATCCTTCTCTTTGCTTAGACTTTCGTTGTCTCTGCGGTGGTTGTGATCACACCCAAGGCCTCATGTGCACAGGCAAGTCTGCCATCACTGAACTATGCCCCAGCTCACATCTTGGAATTTTATGGGTTGTGAATATTTTGGGTTATCATCCTTAAACAGGTTTTGTTAGCTTTACACTTAAGGATTTTTTTTCTTTTTTATTCTTCCAGTGAATGTAAATGTATCATTTTAATTTTGGTACCCATATGCTCACTGCTAGTATAAAAAAAAATACAACTGATTTCTGTAGAATGTGTTCTGAAACCTTGAATATTAGTCCTAGGAATATTTTATACATTTCTTAAGGTACTCTACACATATAATCAGATCATGTGTAAGTGGCTGTAGTTTTATTTCTTCCATTTTAATCTGTATGCTTTGTGGTCAGCTCTGCCTTATCTCATTGCTTCTAGATTGCCAACTTCCATGGCTTGAAGTCTGAGATATGAAAGGTAAAAGGAAAGCCAAAAGAGCTACCGCCACGCTTTGCTCAGGTCGTGAGGGCTCCAGCCAGTCTGCCTCTTCTCTCTGGCCTTGGCAGCCATTCTGTGCAAGTGTTGTATGCAATGTCAGGAATTTTAGGTGTGCTTAAGAAAAGGAATAAGAAAAATTATGCCTATAGTCTTTATGTCTGGAAGTTGAATTCTGTGATACAATTTTAAAGACATTCAATCTTTTCTATTCTAAGACCTTTGTAAGGATCGTCATTGTCAACTAGATGTAAAAGGTAATTGACAGCCTGCTGTGGTAGCACACGCCTTTTAATCCCAGCACTTGGGAGGCAGAGGTACAAGGATCAGTAAGAATTCAAGGCCACCCTGACCTGAGACAACATAGTGAGTTCCAGGTCAGCCTGGGCTAGAGTGAGACCCTACCTTGAAATCCCCTCCCCAAAAAAGTAAATTCCTATTATCTGAATTATGAAATGACCTCTTTGTTGATACTCCACATATTCTATTAATACAGATATTTCCAGATTTTAAATGACATAGTACAGGTTTTCATAGGTTTTTAATACATGTAAAAGAAAAGACTGATGGATTGGAACACACAATAAATTTCTAAAATTGAGAAATGGAGGTGGAGTTGTAGCCAGCGCACAGGCAAGAGTGAAAATAAAAATGGAGACAAAGATATTTGTCTTAAAATTATGCTTCGTTGTCTATATTTTTTTCTAGGAGAAATAAACCTTTTTAAGTATCTCTTATTTTGTTAAAAGATTTTTTCAAATGTATGTATACCTTAACATTTTTGGGAAAAAGTAAGGGTTGGGGGCATGTTATATGCCTGCCTTTATTTAGTATTGTTGTAATAGCATTTTCGGCCTGGGTTTGAAAGTAGCGACTTATAATATATAATAATAAAATAAATTAATGTTCATGATGGTCAATAATCTACTACCTATGCTTTGATTTACTGCTATGGCTTTGATATAACACCCATAAACTGACTTGAGGAAGTTTTCTACTTATGTATATTTATCACAGCATTTTTTCAACATGAAGTAATCTATCTAATTAAAAAAATCCTAAGAGTTTGAGGGATTAACTCAGTGGTAAAGTCCCTATATAACATGTGGAAACTCAGATACCTGCTCCCTAGCCGTATTTTTACACAACTTAAAAAAATCCCTTGGCAAAAACCAGGAGAGCTTGAGCCCCAGTGTCTGTGCTCATACCTGAATTGTCCTAAACATGTTTAGTTTCACACTTTTCCTGGAAACTGGGCATTAACAAGAGGCCAGATCCCTTGGCTACAGACTTAACTTTCATGTGCTGCAGATTTTCCAGAATAGCTCAGGCAGCACAAAATAAGTTTTCTATAATTATTTTCTTAATTTTGGTCACTTCCTTTCTGTGGTTGGTTATATCCAATTTACCAAATTCTAACATGATCCTAGATATGATTAATGCATAGTGTGGTTCTCTCAACCCTAGTCAACTTTACAAATACACAGAATAGACAAGTCTAACTTGTTGACAGAACACGCAATGATGATGCTTACCGAGGTGTAGCCGGTTACTGTGTTGAGATGGTGTTGTGCTTAGAGATGGAACTTGGTGTAGAAACCCATTCAGGCTAAAATGAACTAGAAAACCATCTAAGAAACATGCTCCACCATTATTCATGACCTGAAAAGAGATACCTGATCTAAGGACTTTTGAAATGTCACTAGTACAAGCACATGTAGGACTGTTGGATACTGCTTGTTGGCACTGCTAGTGAGGGCATGGGGAACAAAGGGTTAAGGATGTCTGAGTAGGTGAAACCCTGATAATTCCGTAGGCATTTCCCAGCTCCATCAACCCTGACTCCCAACCCCCATGGGCAAGCCATAGGAATCAGCATTCCCATCTCAGCATGACTGGAAATGGGTGTCAGACCCAAGTAACAAACTGCCTTGTACCCATCCCCACAGACCATGGCTAGAATCACATATTTCCCACCACTCAGGCCACCCAAATTAGGTATTCTCAGGTTGTCCATACTCACCTATCTCAGTGCAGACCACTAACTCACCACCCCGACCAACCAATCCCCTTTTCTCTTCCCTATTCCCCATCCCCTTGGCCCCCTTTTCCCCATAAATGTAAGCTCTCCAAATTGAATAAAGGACCACATGGATATACTATACACATCTGCTCACGTCTGTGTCTCACCGGACCCTCCTGTGGCGGCCCCCAGCTCTGTGCAACTGCCCTGAGACCAGCCTTCACTCAGCAAAAGGGTGCCCCCGGAGGCGAGAACAACATAGGATTAGACAATGATTTACATGTTTAAGAAGTTTTTAAGTCTTTTTCTGCCTACATACTGAACTACATAAAATCATAACATGACCATCTAGCCATCCCCATTTGGAAAGTTAAACATAAATCAAAAGCTGAAAATGTCAGGACTTTAAAAATGCACCCCATCTGTCTATATTTTTCCAATAAGAAAATGAAGACTAAACAAAAGAGGCAAGTAATTTATATGCAAAAATGTTTGACATAGTATAGAAAAAGCATAGTATGTTTCAGAATATTTACTTTCAAGGAAATAGCTTGGTAACACTCTCTCTGGAAAAAGCAAAAGGCCTACATTTTAGTATTTTTTTGTGCTAAACTTATAAATTTTCACACAAGAAATTAATTGAAATACTGTCAATATCAATATTATTTTAACTGTCATATTAATAATTTAATGATGACAAACCTTAAATGTGAGAGAAAGCAATATGAATCTACAAGAATATAAATTTTCATAGCATTTTAAAACCTAGCTTTTCTCAAGACCATGTTTTTCGTAATTTCCATTTAAGGATCCCAAAGACCTATAAGTTTTTAATTCTATCTCTCTAAGTTCTACAGATTCTCTTTTTGGAGCCTTTCTAGTGCATGGATTTGATCTGAATATAATTCAGGAAAAAATAAATAAACGAGTTTCAAAACCTCTAAATCGACGATTGTGCAGTTGAAGATGATAGAACCTGTATAAAGTGTTTAGAGTATATAAACCTCCCTGTGGAACTGAGCGGAAGAGGGGGTGGAAAGATTGTGAGAGCCATGGTGGGGGAGACTATCCAGAGGCATGGCACCCCTCAGTAACAACACACTTGGGCCAGGAGAACTGGGCTGAATACTAGGCTACTAGGCTATCCATGGTCCCCTGCCACAAGGACTGGTGCAGACAGCCCATGGAGGAGGATATCCAGCTGATTGGGGATGGGGAGGGGGTGCATTGGGGAACTGGGGATATCAACCCATTGTAAAAAAAAAAAAAAAACTCCCTGTGTAAGACAGAAAACAAGAGATGCAGTATGCCTTCTGACCTAAGAGATTTTGTTAAAAAAATGGTATGTTCTTTCACCAATCTCATTACAAGAAAAATGTCATTGGAAATAGTCAATGATAACTTTAGTACTAATATAAGTATGATTAACTGGTATCTTTTTTCAATCTTTCAAATTAATAAACATCTGACACATCAGTTTATCTATAAAAATTCCTTTGAGGTGGTTTTATCTTCTTTGACTAAATGAAGGAAGGAAGTAAAACAGAAGTGTAGTCCTGGAGTGAATAATGCTGCATGTTATACAATGAGCTAGAATTAAATAAAATCAACTTATTTAACTGTTAGAGTTGAGACCACCTGCTAGACAGTGAAGGGAAAAAGCTAGCTAGACATTAGTAAGCACCTCCAAGCTGGGAATTTTCTAGATATTTACTTACATAACTGAACACTACCAGTCTACCTTATCATTTTATTGTCTCCATCTGCAATCACAGAAACAGAATCCAATGTGACAGTGGGCTGACGCATATCTACAAAATGGAAGATTTCAGTATACCACAAAGTCTTTTCTTTTCTTTTTCTTTTTTGAAACAACTCAAAGCTAGAAATAATTCAAAAGCTAACTGATGAATTCCTTCCCTATGACTTTTCTATGTAGTTGTTTTCTTATGTACCGACCAATGAGACTAAATGACATAATCTAAATAGCCAAGTTGGTAGAGTCCTCAAGGGTCTTACTGGTGCTTTCCATTTATATCTATAGACACCAAAACCTAGAAGAATTGAGAACCTGCTCCAAGATCACAGAATCTTGGAAAATGTCATGCTGACTGGTCACCAGACTTGACCTTGGTGCCTACAGGGATGGCAGCCCTGAGAAGCCCATCCTGTACACTGTGGAGTTCTCTGCTGGTATATTCCAGGGCTACCAGGGAGAAGACATAAGAAATACCTATAAACACTAAATACTGTCTTGGGATACTATCATTCTGCTCTCTTGCCTTGCTGTTTTCCTCCAAAGTGACAAAGCCTGAGAAAGATAGGGAGGGGGCAGTGGCTGGTAAGAAGGGTATTTACTGAAGAGGGATGGATGAAGCCTAACCCTAATACAAATGACTCTGGCCTGTAACTCCCTGTCCAAGTAATTGGTTACTTCATATACAAGGTCCCTAAAACAAGACAGGCTTATGTCAAAGCTCTTAATTGCCACCCCCAGGTACAAGATGAGACTATTGTTGAAGATACCACAGGCTACTGTCACACAACACAGAGACCCTGCTGGAATCAGCTCCCAATGGTTAGACTGTGTAGTGCTGCCAGGGGAAATTGGACGAAGATATTCGGAGACAGCAGGGGACATTGCTATACAACACCTACCAATGGCTTGAGAGTGCAGAGGACACTGCTTTATGGCTGAGACCAGCAAGGCAAGAAATGCTCATCTGTGCAATAGTGGTGCTTAACCTAGGCAGATAATCAATGGCTCGCTGATTGGCTAAGAGATCTGTTCAGTGGCAAGGAACCCTTAGCTGGAACTGGGATCCAAGGCATATTCTCATGGAGACCTAGAACCCGAGTTCCAAGGGGAAGCCCTCACTAACCACAGGCCTACAGAGAGACTACACCCATTAAAACCTCATCAAATTAACAATGTCTCATTTAATCTATACTGATCTCACTCTCCATTGAAGATTTTGTTTGTATTTTTCAGAAGGAAGCAAGAACCCTGGACAACCAATTCCTCCAACAAGACCTGAGATGATGGCTGATGAACCACCCCTAACTCATCACCTAGGGCCCAAATGAAACCACAAGGAAGTGGCAAGAACAAGAATGCTGCCTCCACAGAAAGTCAGATACCTCTTACAAGGGTACTGGAGACAGACACCGAGGATACTCAAATAGTTCAAAGTAGAAACACAGAGACTCTTAATAAGGAGCTCAAAAGTAAAACACACTTAAAACTCACCCACCATGTCTCAGGGAATTTTGTGGAAGAGGGGGTGTAAAGATTGTAAGAGCCATGGAGGGATATCCAGAGGCATTGCCCCCCTCAAAAATTATGTACGGCTTACACATTTCCTAGCCCTCCATCCCGTGGTCCATTTCAGGGTGGGCTCTCAGTGGAGTGGGGGCAGGGAGGAGGGAAAAGAGTATCAACACAAGACTTGTTCATACAGGGTCTCTAATTATTAACAATAGAAAATTTATTTTTAAAAGTCTTAGATTATACTCATTAAAGAAATACAGTAGAACTGGGGTCTCAGTGTCTAAAGGTATTTGTTTGCAAAGCCTGTCTGTCAGTCTAGGTTCAATTCCTTAGTCCCCATGCCAGATGTACAAAGTGGTACATATGTCTGGAGTTCATGTGCAGGGGCAATAAGCCCTGGTATGCTCAAAACACACACACACACAAATAAATATTTATTTAATAAATAAAATATTTTTTAAAAAGTACAGTGAACTATGCCCTCTGCTGTTATATCATTCAGAGCCTTTATTCTCATCCAGATATTGCTAATTACACAGAATAGTACTTTTCAATGTATATTTTTTACCAGGTAGAAAGTGTCATATCCCAGAGCTCTGCAGTCCTTTACTAGTAGAATATTAATAATATTAGCCACTAGCCTGTTATTGTCTAGTTACAAATCTGAAAATCCTTTTCAGAAAGCTATCTTCCCCAAATCCACTCATCACAGGAAGCAACAACCTTTACCCTCTACGTTTAATCTCTCAGCGACCAATGGCCGGAGAGATTAATGTCCCATCATACTCTCAGACTCAGTATTCCCTGACGTTACTGTTCCTCATCTACCTCCTTCGTCTAACCCCATACTTCCTTTCTCAACGCAAGTCACACTTACCAAGATCCTCTCATATTCACTTCCACACACGTGCGTTAAAAGAATAGTCGCACCACCAGCAAAAGTAGCTACAAGATGACCTTTAGAGTCCCTTTCCTTTGCTGTGTATTCTTAGAGTTTTTGTTTTGTTTTGTTTTATTTTGTTTTTTGCTTTGTTTTGCCCGTGACAGTTCAAGGCAGCTTGGAAACCATTCACCTATATCCACACATCTTCAGAATAGAGCCTTTCATTACAGAAGATTTCTACTGTTCTTTCAGTAATCCCATATGTTTTTACGACTAACTATTCACATTTGATTGTGTACGATTGGGTTGATTTATGCCTTAACAGAAAGAAGAAAGTGAACGAGGGACAAGACTCACTTCTATGACCAGCCTTCCTGTTCCCTGACTAGATCCCATTATTCAGCTCTCCTTTCTCAGGCTCTCTCACCTACAGTCACAAAACTCAAAAGCTGGATCTTGGAACAAGTTTTTGGAATCCCCAGTGGAGTTGCTTTTCTAGTTTTCATATTTAGAGACAGTAAATGAAGTCATATTCATAAAATTACTCCAGAGTTCATTTTTTGAATGTTATCATTTTTTTTTCTCTGTGGAATTTTCTTACTCCTTAAGCGGAGCATGCAAATTGATATCCAGGTCAAGGAATTCTGAATATTTTCACAGATATATATTTAATTAAAATCATGACTTTTGTTGGTGCAGGTGTGGGCTTCCTTTAGTCATCTAAGCTCTCAAGGCTTCATTTCTCCACTTCAGAAAAGCCATGGGAAATGCTACTTATGCATACAACACTTTGAGCTCCCCAGATGAAAGCCTGCATATGTAAGTGTGATGTGTATTTATTGCCTCTTTGCTGATGAAAAGTGGCAGCCTTCTGCTTGAAATAGGATTAGAAATTCTGGCTCTAACAGAGAAGAGAGAAGCACAAATGAGTAACAAGCAGTCAGAATAAATAAAACTGAAAAGATAGAGACCGCTCCTTTTACAAAGGGAAAATCAGTAGTGAAACTTGTGGTTTAATTTGGTATGCTTTCCACTTTTAAAGAATTGGGCTGAACTGCATATATAATGAGCTACAAGCAGAAGGTACATTCAGTAGTACATGAATAAAAAATGACCTTTTCATTTGCTCTTCCGTAGCTTGGCATTCCTATATTATTAAAACATAATGTATTAAAGATTAAGTAAGCATATTAGCATACAGACATCATGCCTCTGTGGACATGTATATGATGGGTTAGCCAACACGAAGCTAGAAATCCTTCCATATAAAATTCATATTTTAATAGCATAAGTATCAATTAAAAAGAACACAACCCCTTCTAACAACAATTAAAGTCAATTATTGCATCACAGATGAAAGAAGAAGGCAATGAGAAGAGGTTCCCTAAAGAGAGCCACATGTAACCACCACAAACTATTCAGTTGCTGGGAGAAGCTGAAATCCATGTTACAGAAAACTATTAAATAGATAAACTCCCTGACCTAATCAAATGTAATATCCTCAGTCTAGAATTTAAGATATTAAAGCAATTTTAATACCAGTATTTTTGGGCTCAGCCATTTATTTTATATATATATATATATATATATATATATATATATATATATATATATATATATATTCTCATATTTATTTCTTTCCCTGTCACTTTATTTTTAACATGGAATACACAAATGTATAGAGTATTAAAAGAGTTAAAAGAATTGCAAGGAATTGGAAAACATAAACAAGTATCATTCCAAAGGACAAGTTTTCCTTTACATTATATGTAAGCAATATAGGTTCTTAAAAGAAAATGTAGAATTCAGCAGAATGGAAACAAAAAGTATAATGATCCTATAAGTTTAATGCAGTCACAAATTACTTCTCATGTGTTTCCTTCTACTCTTTTCCAATACATATCCATTTTCTTTTCTTTTGTGCTTATTTTTATTTCTTATGACTCATTCACTGTTATATCACACGCTTTTCATGTGTCAAGAAGTACTTACACAGGGTGCATGCACATTTTTCTCCATTTAAAGTTAATTTTTTTTCCTCTTCAAATAGTTGCTTTGACTTACAATGAAAGGCTGATGTTCCTAAACGTAATAAGGGGAGGCTGCTGAATGCAGAATTCTGCCATGTGTCCTATGGATTGCCCCCAGGAGTTGGGACAAAGACAGTAAGCATCTTTTTGGAAACTGCTCTAAAAAAAAAAAGACACACTATAGTGCCTTAGTAACTGACCTGAGAAAAGGACCTGAATTTCATTTGGAAAAATATCCAGGCGATTAGCCTCAGTTACAAGAAAATTCTGACAGAATAAAGGTAAAAACTAGCTAGCAACTTTACTTCAGTTTAGCTTGCAAGCCTTAACTGTATGTTTCTCACCACTACTGTTTTCCCACCTTGAGGGAACCTCATCCTATGACCTTTTAAAAACACAAAACCTAATAATCTTTAAACTATGTTTTATGATCTGCCATATTCATAAGGGAATGAATTGTAGTCATAAATGCATTTACTAAAATGAACACAAGACTGGGCTATCCATGGTCCCCTACCACAGAGACTGATACACACGGCCCACAGAGGAAGATATCCAGCTGCCTGGGGATGGGAAAGGGGGGCAATGAGGAATTGGAGATAACAACTCATTGTTGGCCCACTAAACAAGGTAACTCATTATGGACAATAAAAAAATACTTTAAAAAAAGTAGGGAACTTGGAAATCATAAAAAGGTATACTAAATTGAAATAAAGAGAACAAACATTTTTTTCAAAAGGTATAAATAGAAAACAGATATTGATAACAGATATGTATGTCTTGATTGTTTTCTCTTTTGTTCCCATGGATGAAAAACAAGAGACTTAAAAATAAAACAGTTTGCTATGAATAAAATTTATCATTTACTAATGCATTATTTCTCAATTTCTTTTTCATATTATTTCTTAGAGATAAATGGCAATAACAAAGACACATTAAAATGACACTAAAACAGCTTTTTATAGTTTTAATTATTTTTCCTTTTTGGTAATAAAAATGATGGGGTATGTTTGCATGTGTTATATATTGAGAAGCCATAATACTTTTTAAATATTCATAATTGTGGAAATAACTTTCACTTGGTATTTTGAAAATAAAATGGATTGCTTCTGGCCCCTTAATCTTATGCCCCCAATATTAATATATATTTCAGGAACACCTGCAATGTATGCCAATCAATCACTTCTGGTGCATCTTAATCTATTCTGAATTCTGCTGCATGAAGATAATTTTCTTTTACGAGTCCATACAATTTTACTTTCTGAGAAATAACTACTCAGTTTGTAATGTAGATAATGAGCACTCGTTTTTCTACTTCTCCTGGAACCTGGGTCTTAGGGAAGCAGGATTCATGTTATTCAACACCCACCCAGGCTCTCCCCTTCCTTGGGCTTCAGTCCTTGGAATTGAAACCAAGTATATGAAACCCGATCAGGAAGCAGAGCTGCCAGGAAAGCAGCAGATAGCGGCTGTGCAGGGGCTCCTGAGTGCATATCATCCTGATCACAGAAGACACCTCTTTACTCTGGAAATGATTTTATTCTTACAGACAAGCTGAGAATAACTAGTGAAAACAAACTTCTATTTAATGATAACTTACTAATTTAAGATAAGGCATTGCTGTGATATAAACTGAATTGCTGGCCTTATATTAGTGTGTTATTAGACACTCAGTAATTTATAGCACATTTTGCATGATAGGTAGAATGAAATCTAAAAGACTTGGTAATTTTTCTCTTAGTCCCAAGACTAAACAGCTCTGATGGCATTTCTGTAGTGTATTTCTTTCAGAGGTGTTGCAGAGGTCCTCGCTGCTGGGACAAACATCCAATCAGAAGCAGTTTAAGGGAAGAAAGGGTTTATTTTAGGCTTACAGAATGCCCAGGGAATACCATCAGGGTGGAGGAAGCTGGCTCTCTTCCATTGATCCAAGCAGAGACACATCACCAAACAGACAGCAAACAGGAAGAGCCAGAGCTGAGTGCTCTTTTTACAAGATCCACTCTCCAAACACACTTTCCGGCTGGACTCCACAATCTGCCCCAGTGACACTCCTCCAGCCTGGCTGCTGGAGACTCAAGTGACTCAACTAAGTAGGAGCAGACCTCCCATCGCCTTGAAATGTAGTGGAAATATAAGCAAGTCTTGTTTCAAGAGGAGATAGAAACAGTTTTAATTATATAGACATTTTTCTTGTAATTTAGGGGGTTTTATTTCATACATTAATTTACTAAGTTCACTAATTCATTCATCTAATGGTTTGTACTCAGTTCATTACTTTATTAAATCCCAAATTTGAAAAAACATATCCCAGGCTATGAGGCCATATATTCACATTCAAACCACTTTTAAAAGTTAATTTGGATATTTTATTTTTTGGCAGCTTTTATTTTTTTATTTACACAAGCTATAACAGTAAAAGAGTGAAAATGAAGCCTAACTACCTCCCTTGGACTTCCTTATCTTGACACTGTACCTTTCAGTGAGGGATACCCTTTCAACAAATTCTTTACTAGCTTGCCAGAAGAACCTATGAGTTTACAATTAAAAGTATGAGTATGCATCTCTGGATGATATGTATGCATGCATGTATGTATAAATACAATGGCTTCTCTCTATAAACAGTTCTGCATCATACATGCTTTACATGTGTGAGGCTCTCGGGGAAAATAATTTTTAAGGGCATACAAAAAGTAATATATATAGTAAATATCCTTAAATATTATTCACATATGTACAAAATTATTTGTAAATAAATGCCTGAAAGTGGAATTTTTCTATCAGAGGGCATGCACATTATTTATCTGCATACATACTACCAAGTTGCTCCAGATCATTTTATTAATGGCAAAAACCTTGAATTCAAAAATGCATCATACCATTAGTATCTTTAGGTGGTGAGTGAGTCCAGAATAATTTACTACATGTTTTTACATGAGAAGACAATTCAAAATTAACAAGTCCTTATTCTCAAAGCCAACAATTTGAAATTAGCAGATGCCCAGAAAATAAAAAGATTGCGAACATGTAGTAAAAACCTAAAGAAATAAGAAAACAAGAACAAATGAATCAAAACAGAAAAGGGGGTTGAGTGTGGTGGTAGCACACTCCATTAATCCCAGCACTCAGGAGGCTGAGGTAGGAGGAATGCTGTGTGTTCAAGGCCACCCTGAAACTACATAGTGAATTCCAGGTCAGCTTGGGCTAGAGCAAGACCCTGCTTCAAACAAACAAACAAAGAACTTAAAAAAGAAAATAGGTTAATTTGGGGTTTTAAGAGAGCCCACTTTATTGGGTACAGTGGTACACACCTCTAATCCCAGCTACTCCAGAACCTGATAGATGTTCACTAAATCCCAGACCAGTTTCAGGTGAGGAAGAGATGATTGTCTAAGAAACACTAAAAGTTCCTAGGACAAGGTAAGGTAGGTTTCATGGGAGATTTGGTTTGGAGACTAGGGAAGGTCTGGTTTATGGCTAGGATTTTTCACAAACTCCCTTCCTGATTAAGAACGTCTCTAGATGATAAGGAGAAGCTATAAGAGAAAAGCAGACCTAAACTTTGAAACCTTAGACTACAGACACAAATGTCTTTATTTAGGGTAAGAACATCATTACATTGAGAGCTATGAAATCTAAAAGATAATTCTAAAACATTTTCTGATTCTGTAATTAACCAAATAGGTAGCGCTAAAAAATACAGCTAAAATATCCAAAATATGACACTTTAACATAAATGTATGACATGAAAACACAGATCACTTTTGAAAATTTTTTTTATCATAAAAGCCTGGGATATGTAGTTGTTATAGACTAATATTGATGACTATGTATAATTTTATCCATATAGATATCTCTCAATGCTTCATCAGAAAACCTTAAATTGATTGCAATTAGAATTTTAATTTAAAAGCTTTACAAATATAATTATTATACATAATAACTCCTGAGGACAAAATGTGTATACCTTAAGAACCTTAAGAACTAAAACATTATCTCTTCTACTAAGAACATATGAATTTTCATAAATAACATAGAACTGTTAAAAGAGGTTTTAGGTATGTAGTTTACATGTACAATTTGAAGGAATAGTAAAATATACAGATTTTATTTAAATGGAAGTAATTTTAATTCTCCCTTATTTATTGCTTTATCCTTTATATCAACTCACATATTTTCACAACACTACTATTTATATTATAATATTTAACTGTAAAAATTTCTCAGTCTGAATTTCACTCTGTCAAAGAAAAAGATATGCATTTAGAGTATACTTTTGATTGTTATAAAAATAAATGAGATAACTGTATCTGAAATTAAATAAAACCCTTATATTGTGAAAAAAGTATTTATATTTAAAAGCTAAATTATACTTCAAATGAAAATCATCATTATACTAGCAAAATTATTTTCTAAAAGTGAATTAATTTCCCTATATTTATAAAAAAGCAAGGTCACAGTAAAGCTGAATCTACCCAGAGTTTTAAATAAATGGCCTAAAAGACATACTCTAGGATGTATCTTATATTTGTGATCTGAATATTCTAAAAGAAATATAATGAATGCCATTAATAATTTATGAAACATAGGAGAAAACTCATTATATAGCAATATGAAATGTTGTGTACTAACAATATTTGGTATTGAGTCATGTAAATCAGGCTTAATATTCACCTCATATTATTTTATTGTTATACATCATTCTATACATTACCTTTTTTCTGGGAACATAAGTAATTTTATTATAGGTAGTAAGCACAGACTATCCTATGTAATAGGAATTCAATAAACACTGAATGAATAGACAAATGTGCCAAAACATTCTTAAAGTAATAATAAATTAAGAAAAAACACTTCGACACATTGGCAAAAAAAAAAGGTGTAAAAAATATGCTTACTAGAATCTCATTTTTAATCATGAAGACCTTAAAATTGCACTGGCCTCTTTGAAGGCCTGGGGAAAATCCCAGAATATAGTGTCAAAGGCATTCATAAAATTTTATTTTGTATTTGAAATATTGTGCTTAAATTTTTAAGGGATAGAGGGTAACTTATCAAAGTTATGGACCACGCACACTTAGATTTGCCCTTCAGCATTTCCTTAACACAGCAAGAATACCATTATCTGAGAACTGAAATACTGATTTCCATGCATAAATGTGTCACTTAATGAAAAATAAACATATGGACAATTTAAGTTATGGGCTAAGCATATTATTGTGAGGTACAGTTTATTATCTCACAAGCCATGTAGTGAGAACTCAATTACATATCACTAAATATTCTCAAATGGCAGTTTTCTAGAAATCATGTTTGGACATTAACTAACAGTTAATTGCTCTTCAGTTTTTTTAAGCTCATGTGTAGACATTTAACAGTCCTTATGTTTTCAAACGTCCAAAGTAAGGTATGTGAAAAGAAAAAAAAAACTGTTGATATCACTTTTTAAATGCTTTACATTTTATTCCACATGTTAAAATATCACAAAGTTGTTGATTTTTGCCTGTATGATCTAACTAACATGTTTCCTTTAAAATGTGAATGAACTAAAATATTCTCAGAAGATTTGATTTTCAGTTAAATATTTTGTCATGGTAACTTTAGTAAAACATCAAAATTCAATGATCAAGAAACACTTTAAGTCTAAGATGTTTTTGTTAAAGCTAGCCAAAAGTTATTTTTACACCAATAAGACAGAAATACTCCTAATCATTACCAGACTTTTTCAGACAAGTGTTAGCTTCGAATGAAGCTTCATGTCTATAGTGAATGCCTGGAAAACAGCATTTACAGTGAGAACACTGACAGGGCAAAACAAAAACTAAAAGAAAGTAACCAGACTTACACAGTAGTGCTAAAGGGCAATTAGAATATGCTTGGCTTTAGAATACTTCAAGAACACCGGATTCCATGGCAAGCTAGAGCCCAAGATTATTCTGTTAGAACAAGCACCTGCAGCTCTATATTACCTGCCCACACAGAAACACCCACCACACCATCTTCAGGAAAAAAATTTTTTTCATTCTTTTCATAATATTTATGGGCAAAGCTAAGAATAGTGAAAAAAAAGTACAGGTCCTAATATTTACAATTTAATTACTTATAAGCCAGCTACATCATTTGGTTTCACTCTGTGTCACGTGCTGTATCTCTATGTAAAAAGTAAGTTTCTCTATTGAGAGTAGTGTATTAGGAGCTGGGAAGAAAGCTTAGTAGCCAGCCCAGTGCTTACCTAGCATGCATCAAAACTTGGGTTTCAATCCCAATATTACTGAAAAAAGTTTAAAGGTTGAAAGATTCAGGAGACCTGGACTCAATTAGATAACCACGCATAGGGCTAGGTTATTCTAGAATATATTTTTTATCTTGAAAATAGAAAGATAGAGGATGTATCTATCTTAAAAATAAAACATGTTAAATGACTGTTGTCTATGGGCAAGGAATAAGGGAACTTCTACATATATATTGAGAGGTAATCACCCTAAAGCATAATTTTATGCTATCTCTGTTAATGTTTCTATGTATATATGTATCATGCCAAAAGTAGGCGTGAGGAGAAAATACAAACTCATAGGTAAAAGTAAGAAGAAGCATATCTTCACTAAAAAAACCAAGATTTTGTAACCTATAAGCTAGGAAATAAGAGAAATAAATTTTCTGCTAAAGCAGGGAGGAAAGGGAGACTTCCCCTTCTCCCTGAACTTGTTCTAGTTAGTAAAGCAAGCCTTACTTTGCTTAGTTTCAAAAGAAGTCATGCCCCATACAGTTGGAGGATGCAATGACAGCTTCTTTACACATATCTTTCTCATTTCTAAACCTTTTATGCAGATGCCTAAAATCAACTTCTAGTGCTGTGAATTTTTTCACTTTATATTCTCAACTAGTAACTATGCTAGTTAATACCCCTTGGTCAAGTAACAAAACTAATCTGCAGAAATGGACTTACAAAGAAAGTTACTCATTATTTTTTCTGTTGTCCTAAGATATTTCTTTGGACACTTGGTATATTTCAAATTAAAATATTATGTATTGAAAGACCAGATTAAGTAAGAAGTTAGCTGATGTGCAAATAAATCATTAGAAATCTCTTCAGAGGGCTGGGACTACAGTTCAGAGTTAAAGTGCTTCCCTAGAATTCAAGAGGTGCAGGAAATAATCTTCAGCAACAGAAAGAAAGGATAAAAAGAAAAACTGAATCAGAAATTAATGCTGTAGTCACTACGCCAATCCATTCCTTTAGGACTATGTTCATCTTTGAGAAGTGTGCTCATCCTTAAAAACTATCTCGATATTTAGACATTAACTCTTGGAGATACTGTTTAGAGCTCTTCTCTGTTACTAAAAATTTTATCTTTCACACTGGGAAATGCAAAAATCTTTTCATGATTGCATGAAGAAAGAAACTGCTATTAAATAAAACCTGAAAAATTGGACTGTCTTCAAGTCACCAACATCGTTTACTTAATAAGGGTATACCTTATCACTCTGATTGCTTGGACCTCAGTTCACAAGATGCATCTCCTTACCCTACCACCATTGCTTACTGCATAAATCACAACAGTACTCATTAGTGTAAACCTATTAAACACCAATTGCTAGGATCTCAGCACTTCTGAAAACATAGATATAATGATATCCAAGTTAATGTCACTTAATTAAAAACAGATAGTTTGCTTTGGACAGTTTTTTCTAACCCTGGTCCTTATTATCTGCACTAGGGAAATTAAGATAATTTAAATCTTCAGAGTGCAGCAGAGCAGAAAGCCTTCTAAAACAGAGGCCCAGACTTAGATGCCCACACCAGGTAACCACCACTGCGAACAGCCATTTAATTTGAGCATCATTTTAAGGAAACTCCTTTGTGTAGATAAAAATAAACATTTAATTTTTTTAAAAAGACAAAGAAGAGGAGTTTAATTCTGTGAATCTTTTAAATATAGTAATTTTGCCAGTAAAACAGACAAGGAATTGCCAAAACACTTTTAGTTTTAAACAAAAAAATGTACTTGCCTGCTGGAGAAAAAGCTGTCTCAACTAATTAGAATGTAAAGGACCTTAAGATAAAATTTCTCACTGGAAGTTTGTGACAATATTATGTTATTGGGACTCAGGCCACCCAATTAGGATGATCTCAGTGCTATCTCACTACAATTTCCTAAGCATAACACTTGGTTTGCTAGCATGTTTCCACAGTAGGAATGCAGGCATAAAAAGCTTCTACCACCTACATTTACAGTATGTCTGATGTTTTCACATATAAAGCAACAAGGCAAAATCTGGACCAGGAACTCACCACTTCAAGACTTAAACACAGTTGAAAATCAAAACTATGTGTGCTATCAGTGGTCTTCAAATTAGACAGGAAATGTCATTTCATTATTGGCGTCTCTCCATCTGTGAAGTTGACTTTGCTGAAGTTCAAGTACTCCTCTCTGTAATAGGCATCTCAATCCAGATTCAAAATGAACACCAACAGAATTCCACGTTACCCCCTTCCTTTTTATTCTCCTCTCTTCACCCTAGCTCCGACTTCTCCTCCTCTTCCTTCTTCCTTTCCCTCCGTCTCTGTCTCTCCTTTACCTCCTTTCTTACTTTTAACTTTTCTGCTTCTCTACACTTGATTCCCAATTTCTAAAAGAAACTCACTTTATTATTTGCCCTTCCCTTTGTGAACATGTACCACATCAGTCCAGCTTGCTGTCCCTTCTTAAATATTTTTCATTTACTCACTGGTACATTATAAATTTGGGGCTGGAGAGATGGCTCAGCAGTTAAGGTGCTTGCCTGCAAAGCCTAACGACCAGGGTTCAGTTCCCTACTACCCATGTAAGTAAAGCGAGATGCACAAAGTTGCACACACATCAAGACTATATCTGCAAAGACTATAGGCACTATCATGCCCATTCTCTCTGTCTCTCTTCTATCTCTCTATGCTTTCAAATAAATAATAAATAATAAATAAAATATCATTATATATGTGTGTGTATTAGCCACATGTTAGAAAACAACTACACTAAAGCTGCTCAAATAACAGAATTTAATGAAAGTATAGCTGTGCTTTCTGAATTTGCCAAATCTCTATTGATAAAACCATCTTTTCCTCTTGGCAGCCTCACACTGGCTCTTTCTGAATTGCTGAATGCTTCTTAGCTTCCTAGCATGGTGTTAGTTCATTGTGGTTCATGGATTCCTTGGTGGGGGGTCATTGTACACTAACACCCTGGTTCATCCACGCAGCTGGGTGGACAGAGTCTTGGGACAGCGGTGAGCTATGAGCATAGCCACCCGGGAGACAGTTGCAGTGAACATCTCATATATTATTTCAGGGAAGGTGTTTTTATTTAGGAAGAAAAAGGAGGGGCAGGGGCATAAGCAGCAAGGGGATTGGCAGGGGCCAATAACCTGTTGATGCCTGGTTTGCACAGACAAGTTGGGGGGCTTTAGGCATGTAATGGACGGTGGTGGCTGCAGAGGAGCTGTGACCTGGGTTTATGAGGGTTTGTTGAGGCCTGCCAGGGGTCTAGAGATTTTAGGAAAAAAGAGAGGAGACAAAGTTAAACTCCTGCAGGTCTCAATCTCAAATAAAGATGAGATTACTGGGGATTCAGGCCAGCCTCAACTTCCCTTAACCCTCTGTTCTCTGTGCCTCTCAGCAGGGTCCCACAGTTCATGATTTGGGCTGAGTGACTTTTAAATGTATCTTGGACACTAGTCTTTATGCTCCACGATTTCAATTTTCAGTTGTAATTTTGCATGTCTAAAAGCCAGCATCAAGTTACTCATGAACACAGGTTTATCTAGGTAAATTCTAGAGAGCTCATTTGTCAAACCCTAAAGTAGAATTCTCCTAGTAATGCTCATTGCTAGCATACTGCTTGAATGAGGGAACTATTAGAAACCGTAGTAGGAGCATCAGTAAGTCTCTTCTCAGGTGGGAAACTGCAGCAACTTTCCTCTAGAGTACAATAAAGATATCCTCAACTACACCTTGACTTTAACCATTAACAACACTTATAACCTCACTTCTCATTAAATATTGTGCATTAGGAATGTTTTAGAAGTTTAAATAAAAACTGAAGTATACTCATTCTTTTGAAGCCTAAAATATCTTGTGTTTACTGGAAAGATGTTATGAAGAAAACTCTTAGTTCAATGCCAAATTACTGAAGTTAGAAATGCCAATAAAGATACATTTTAATGATACTTCATAGCCACTAGTTGGTAAAATGGCAGAGTAAAGAAAAAAAAAAAAACTTCTATTGTGGCTATGATCCCAAACTGAACAAAATAAAATTGGGGGTGGGGTAGAGGGAAACAAGTCTTGCTGGACACGAGCTAAACCACACTGCTTTTGAAATACAGACATGATCTGGGGGACAAAGTGTGAAGAGATCAAGTATTTTAAATATATTTCTGAAAATAAATGTCTATGAAGATAAAAGATACAAGTAATATGGAAGAGTATGTTACTGATAAATATAGTCACTAATAATTTTAAGGTAAGATCTGTAAGGGACCAAGTTAAAGGCAAAAATTTACCATGAAAACATTACACAAGACGGCCAAAACAAAAGTACCAGCCAAGACTTGTCGTGCAGTTCTATAATCCCAGCTATTCTGAAGGCTGAAGCAGGAGGACTGCAAGGTTAAGGTCTATCTGGGCTACAGTGTAAGTCCATGGCAGTTTAGCAAGTTAATGAGATGCTATCTTACAATGAAAAACAAAAAGTGATCTCATTAAGTAGTACAGTGCTTACCCAGCACGAGTGAAGGTCTAGGCCATGCCGAAGACTACACAAATGAATATATGACCAAATACATTAGTACTAACCAATTCTACTTGGAAAGGTGATATGGTAATTATAACAAAGCTTCATAATATAAACAAGTTACCTTAAAAGCCAACATATTTAGATCCTTGGTATGGAAAGCATCCAGAACTATCTTTATAAATAAACACAAAATATTCCCTATCCTGGAAATAACATAGTTAAATCGTACAGATGATTACATCAATTTCATGAAAATTGGGCTCTAAGAATTCACTATATTTAGCTTAAAATGTTTAAAATGTAGAATTATATTCTTATAGTTTTCTGGTACCAGAAACATTATTTGAAAAGTTGATTAATAGAAAACTATTTACAACTTCAATCTGTCATTATGTGACCAGAATGTACAATGGAGTAGATGCAAACCCTCTTGTTAGAGCAAGGGCAGGACACGCGAATCAGGATAGCTGCTTATTCATTCACTAATTTTAATCCGCTTCATTTTTAAAAATTGTATCATTAAAAAAACTTTGTTCTTTGAACAGGAGGGAATGTCTGCCTGGTATTAAAGGCTTAGCAGGTGGTCTGTGGCTTGGAAGGCCATACATAGGTCCTAGTGGGTCCTACTACTGCTGTTTGGCTAAATGGATACATGTGCTCCTCAACTGTTCTCTCAAGAGTTGTTTATGCTCATAGATTTGTGCTGTTCTCACTTCTGGTCAGAGAAGTTTCTTATTGTAGGTTGTAGTATACAACTACTGGGGATACTCAAGACTTATCAAAGTGCTGAGAACTGACAGGTAAGTGCTCAGCACTGAATGAGACAGAGACATATTAAATCACAAGGTTAGGGAAACGTGAAGAACGAAAGGGGCAGAGGACTGTAAGGAGGACTTTCCTGCTGTCTTTGGGACATGAAGTGGTTGTTGCACCCGTAACTTCACGGCAGCTGTCATTTCCTGCACCATATTTGGACCATCAACATGTAATCATTGATGATGTAGGAAGGCAGATAGATAGATAGATAGATAGATAGATAGATAGATAGATAGATAGACAGACAGATGATAGATAGATACAAAGATACATAGATACATAGATACATAGATGGATGATAGATAGATAAGTAAATAAGCAGACATCAGAACAGAAGAGGGACTAAGGACTAGTTGGAAAGGAAGGGGGTTCAGGGAAGGGGTATGGGAGAGGAAGAACAAAGGAAGTAATGGGAGAGGATTATGATCAAAATGCATTATATGCATGCAGGAAAATTGTCCATGAAAGGTAAAAAGTTATAAGAAAATAATATTCTTTGACTATTTCTAACACACACACATTTTGAGCATATGTACCCTCCATTTCTTTTCCTTACCCCTGCCTACTCATTCTTCCCATCCCTTAGCAGTGGGCAACACTCCTGAAGAGAATGACTCACTTTCCTGTCCCAGCACCATTAGAACTGTAGGGAGTTCAGGGGTATGTGGGAATATTACAGAAAGTTCGAGGAGATGTAACTAATTCAACAGATCTCTGCTAAATGAGAAAGAAGTCGAAGTTGAACTGATCTTGCATAAAATGCCAGTGAGGTGGGTTCCACAAGAAGGGCAAGCAACATGGGAAGTAAGGAATGCAAAGCCCACCTCCTACTGCATCTCTGCACTGCTCTCTGCAAACGGGCTTCTCAGAATCCCCTCTCCACACGGGTCTCTCACTGGGCTGGACAGCTTGAGCTATATCAACACTCAGATTACTTGCTACACAGTCCTCTTAGGAATCCCACCCCAGAGATCAGAAGTTCAACACATCGGATGTCTGAGATGATGAAATGTAGACAGAGAAATTCTTGTGGTCAGACCTGGCTCAGCAGAAATGGAATTTTTTATGCATGTTTACTAAAGAAGCTAATGAGACCAATGGGAGCTTCTATCAGTCCTTTTGCCAGGCTGCTGAAAAATAATTCATATAACGATGGGGTAAAGTGATCTAAAACTCTTTACACAAGTCCTTTTTAAAATTCCGGATATATTCCTAAAATATTGACGTTTTCAGATATAATTGTTGACTCCCCATTTAAAAAAAAGAATAGAGCATTTAATGTCATTTGATATGATGAAAGCCTTTTTTTAATACTATTAAATTTTAGTACTATTTTAATACTACTAAAGATGAAAGATGAATATTTTAATACTATTAGACATGAAACATTGTTTACCTATGTTTTATATAATCTTAGTATTATTCAAAGACCAGAGAAAAATCATTAGAGAAAAAAATACCTTCAAAATAAATAATCCCATTATTACCTCTGCTTATATGTATGTTAAATGTTAAATATGTAAGTACAGACTTACTTGGAAAAACATAACTGAGATTATTACAAAAAATTGTATGGTTATTTGTGGGTGCCAGCAAAGAGGTTTTAAGGATTATCTTATAGGGGGTTAGACATAGCAAATTTATGTTTTACATTGCATAAAGTCTGCTTGTCTCTTATTTACTACCCAGTAATTGCAATAGGCCTAATTTACACAACCATTACTTAGAATAACACCTTTGAAATGCATTGTGTGATTAATTGACTTGGCTATCCAGGAATGCAATGATGTTTCCATCTTGTTCACTGCAACCTAATATCCTCCAGAGCACAGATCCAATTAACAGACAAGGCAGGGAAGGCAGGCAGATATTAAGCATGGCATTTCTGTATTACACAGTACTTTTGCATAGGATTGAACCCCACCACCTCCTGTCTGTGGTCACCTGTTTTTTCAGTAGATCTCTATGATAATGTGACATGACTGATGGAAATGCACGAATAGCACTTAAAGCACATATCCTACAGAAAAACTAAAACTAGATAAGTTTAGCTAAATTTATCAGGCTTAGGAAAAAAGCCTAACTATAAGCTAAGGCTGATTTTCTCAGGAAAACACGAAGCACAGTGATCTGGCCCGTGTATTATAGTTAATTGGCTTGGTGTATTTTGGGCCTGTGCAAGACAACACTGGATGTGAACACATAGCAAAAGAAGCAGTTGAAACACCATGATTCAGGGAACTGAGCAGAAGAGGGGATGGTGGAGACATTGTAAGAGCTATGGAGGGGGAGAATATCCAGTCATTGCCCCCTCTCAGCAACAACACACAAAGAACAAAAAAACTGGCTACTCTTGTATAATTCATAACCCCCTATCCCATGGTCTGGTCAAGCAAGCCCACTGAGGAGGGCCCTCAGTGGGTTGGGCACAGAGAGGGGGGAAATGGGGGTACCACCACAAGACTTTACTCATACAATATATCTAATTATTAACAATAAATGTTTTAAAAAGTGAGACACACAGAATCCAATAACTCAAAGGATTAAATATTAATAAACTTTCAAGTTTAAGAGGAAAAAAAAGGCAGCAGCATCTAGCCTATGGAAGCCATAAAACAAAGGAGGAGGAAGAAGAGGGACCAGAATCCAAATATCCCTTTTTGGACAAGCCCCAATGACCTAACTTCCTTTCCCTAAGCCCGACATTTTAAAGGCTCCTCTGAGACAGCTAAGATCACTTCTTCTGAGTGGGGAGTATGATAAAGGCTGGGTAGGTGGCAGTTGAGGGTAAAATGACCAGTTTCTCCCCACCCTTGGCTAAAGTGAATGTCCTTGAGCTTGTAAGAGATTCTGTGGTTTCTTCCTTCTCTCTCTTTACCTAAAGGAGTCCTCTTTCACTAGACACCTGACATGAGGAGAGGAATAACATCACTCTTTCCCTAGAGACCTGACCTAAAGATATGAATAAGGGTACAAGCTTCCTAGACACATGACATGGGACCTGGTTTTTCCTCACCTGACAGGAAGATCTAAATAAAAGACCAGCAAGGTGCCTAACCACCTTGCAGGGGAACTGGACTATCCACCTGAAACCTATCTAGTAAATTCCTATAAAAGACGCCCATCAGTCCCTGCTATACTGGATCTCTGTTTTCTTTCCTTCTTTTAAGCTCTATAATAAAATCTTTCCAAACTTCACCCTCTATGGTCTGTGGATTTACATTCTTTAAATTCATAAAACAAGAACCTGGAGGCCACTGACTGAGTGGAAGCTTTGTGTGACTGTGACCATCTGGCACCATAACCAAAGGGTAAGTAAAGGCTAACCAGAGTGTTGTCATAACTAGCAAAGAGTACATACACAACTCTCTAGGAACTCCCCACTAGGCCTTGCCTTTTTAAAGCCTCACCATCTAGACACTGTACCACCTGACAAAATTCCAACACATGAACATATAAATCTTTGAGAGATACACAAACCAAGCAGCTATTCTCATGTCTCTTTAGAAATGCAAGGTTATACAGCAGTATTACAGAAACTTTATGAAATCAAGCCACTACTTTGTCCTTATCCATAACAATGGGAAAAGGTATGAGGAAAACATGAAAAACACAATCGACCAAATAATCAATATTTTGAAAGTTTGTATAAGATATGAAAAACACTAATGTGGAAAGAATCACTCATAAGGGCAACAGAGCAAGTACGCTAGCTGTTTTTTTATGGCTATGCCCTCACTCTAATCTTAGACACCACAGATACGCACACACTCAAACAGTGACAACCACCAGAGCAGCACATAGGAACAAGCCCCGCCACCTCTGTTTTTTTTTTTTTTTTTTTGAGGCAAGGTCTCGTTCTAGCCCAGGCTGACCTAGAATTCACTATGTAGTCTCAGGTTGGCCTGGAACTCACAGTGATCCTCCGACCTGGGCCTTCCAAGTGCTGGGATTAAAGGCTCGCGTCACCACGCCCAAAAGAACAAGTATTCTCTATTCCTTTCCCAGCCCCATATAAACATCCAACTGCTCTGTAGGATTTCCCAACTTGTAAAAAAAAAACAAAACAGCCTCAAGTTTATGAAAGAATTAAGCTACAGACAACTGTTTAAAGTATTCTGGAAATGCAAATGCGTTCATAAATATAATCAAATATGACTGAAGACAGATATGACACAATGAAAGAAAGACCTTACAGCCATACAGAGAGACCTGGGCTGGGAGTCCTTTCCCAGTCTCCACAATGCTTCCAGTATAAGAAAGAAGGATCTGACTGGCACCTAAGAAAGGAGGAGGGAGAGAAAAGCAACTTTGGAAATGTAAAAGAGTTTCAAACCATTTTCATAAGAAAGGTGGAAAAGTCACTGTGTTTAATCGCTTCTACTTAGCAAAGAATTCATCTTTCATATTCTTAGAAAGTGGCTTTCTTCTGTATTATCAATAAAAACTAACACTGACCTTCCTCCTGGAAGGTTAAACTGCTAGCTTCTGTTTCAAAGGCTGCAGTGCCTTTTCTCAGAAGAAATGCTACATACACGTGCCGCAAGCAATGAAAAAGAATATGCCATCACTGCGCCCCTTCATTAGTCAGAGGATCTTGGCAACAGCAATGCTACTTGTGTACGGTCTCTGCATGAAAAACTGTTTTCAAAGGTAACCTTGCCAAGGGCTACATTCTGTCTTGGCAAAAAGAAGCAAACTTTACTTTTCTACCAATCAGTTTGCGCTGCATGGGAAACAGGTGTCAAGGTATGAAATGGTGCTTGGAGGGGTAGCAAAATAAAACTCACCCCAAGTTCACACACACACACACACACACACACACACACACACACACACACACACACACACACACACCTACCTCAGAGATAATAAGCCTGCAGGGCAGACATGTTTTTGCAAAATGCAAATCATGAAACTGGTTAAGGGATTAAATACTCTTTTGCAAAAATGACCATAGAGATTATAATCATTAATTAAAATCATGTAAATAATTTTCTGAAAGAACTCTTCCTTTTTATCTCACAGGTTTCAAACAGCCTAATGGCAAAAAGGTTTAGTCTCAGAAGAGATTCTCTAATTAAAACTAGAAATCAGGTATAATGAATAACTGTCAGTCTACAATCTTAACCATTTAGTAAAGGCAGGGAAATCAAGTGCTGCTGGTTTATAAAAATAAAATCTATCAAAAAAAAAAAAAAAAGAAACTTTCATAGGGCCTACTTCCCATCAATATTGTAGTGTCCAGACAAGACTAGTAACTTGTCCTGGTGGATAAATATCTTAAGACTTACAATTCCTCTAAGCCAGTTTTATTCATTATTCTTCTCTCCTTGGAGTTACAACTTGACCTAATCGTCAGCTTTCAGTGATTTAATTTGAGCTTACAATTTTTGAATGATCTAAGCTCCTTGATTCTTTATTTTTTCCCCTCATTATAATCTTCCTCCAAAGGTGAACTAGAGCGAGAGAGAGAGAGAGAGAGAGAGAGAGAGAGAGAGAGAGAGAGAAAGAGAGAGAGAGAGATAACAATTTCAAAATTTGATTAGACAGTTTGGTATAGCTCTGACATCTTCTGTCATCATATGGGATTCCAGCTTTTTGGCTTTGCAGGTAATATGTTTCATTTTACCTGCAAGTAACAGCTCAAAGAACAAGGTGAACCAATTTCTATGAGACAGTGTCACAGCCTCTTTTCCCCATGGTATATTAAGGTGGGGGTGGGGTGCTTCTTTCCCCACTGCACATCCCTGGGCTTCCACTTACAGTCCATGGAGATCTAGAAGTAGACTCCACCCTGGACCCAGGAATAGAGTTGAACTTACACTCAGGCCCACGAGCCTCTTTTCTACCCTACCATCCTGAGTTAAGGCAGGTTTTGTCTTAAGACTGAGCACTGTGCTTACCATTCAAAGACACTGTGCTTGCTCCAGACCAGGGGGTGTGGGGTTGGAGGGCCACTAACACCTTGTTAACACCAGGGAAGTCCACTGATCCACTGATGAGGACTGTGTCCAGTAAAAAAGGAAAAAAAAAAAAAACAAAACAGAGAATGGAGCTGGAGTTGCAGGATTAAGAAAAACATGAAGCCTGTGAGACTTCATGTACACAAGACAGGTCCCTGAGTGGGAGCTGTTTTCCTACTGCTTGGAACACAAATACTTGGACTCAGTGTAAATATAGACAAGGCATTCAACTCCTAGTATGTAACATTCCAAAATACTCAGGTAGAGACAGATATGCCCTGCCCAGACATTCCTTTCAAGAAGGGACTGGCTGCCCACTATGGGCTGGGGGCAGCAGGCTGTATTGTCTCTTGCTCAATCAGGATCAGCCTTATCTGAAGAAGCTATCTCAGCCAAACAGCAGCCAGCTACAATGAGTAGCCAGGAGGGGCTAAAGTACATCTACTTCAGCTCCAAGGACACTACAGCAGGCAAAACTGGCTCTAAATTCCCCACTGGATTGGCCAAGTATGTTGGTGACTTTACCACACCCCCTCCAGGAAAAAAAAACCTTAAACAAACCAACCTAAGGGAGAAGAATGAGGTTTCAGGCCATCAACTGCCAAGTGTGTTGCCTAAGGCCTGATGGAAGGGTGTGGTGGAGCAGCTTACTTCAAGCCAGCCAGAAAGCAAGAAGAATGACAAAGCTGTTATCGTCAACAGCATGTCCAACTTCTCCCAAGCAGGTGCTACTAGTTCCCTGTGAATTCATCAATAGATTTAATTGATCAAGTTTCGACTCCTCTGCTCTAATCACTGCTCAACTGCACAATAGATGGGGACCAAAATTCAACATTCCAGCCTTTTGGAGCATACTTCTCTCTCATGAAAATCACTGCAAGGCACTGTTGTATCTACATCAGTTTGAATTTTATCTCTGTTCAGTCCTTCTTAATTCCACAGAAGTCTATCCCTAATAAATATTCCAATTCCTCTTTTCATGACCATGCCCAAGTAATCCAACTTTGACAAATGTAGTCTCTTTCCGCTTAAATCAATTAACACATTTGAGAAACCACAGGAGAAAATTTCTCACCAAACCTCTCTAAGCAAAACGTACAACACTGACTTTCTTCTGCCTTACATCTCCCCCAAGAGAAGGCACTGTTTACACAGCAACTTTTTACTGGAAATATATTTAAATTCCTTTGTTAAAAAGTAATTTTAAATGTTGAAATAATCTTTTCCTCATTTATGCCCTTTTCTTATTCAAGGGATTTGATGCATAGTCTAGAAAAGATTTAGATTTTTAGTGATGTGAAATAGGAATTTTCAATCAAAATTTACAAAAACCAAATTTTCTTTTAACTGAATGCAATTTTAAAATTAAGTGCTATTGCAAAGTTGGCAATCTATTGAACAATAAAATATCCACACCTGGGAAAGTAGTTTTTTGTTGTTGTTGTTGTTGTGGTTAAATTAGTTAAAGGTATAAATAATTATGGTAAAGCAATAATTCAGGGTCTTTATTCTCATGGCCTCATCAGATCATTCCTTGCTCAAGGAACCAACGGCATCCCTACCACAAAACACACAGAGACTGACTCATCAATTGTTATTGTTGACCACTCCAAAACATTATTCCCTTGACACCTTCTTTAGCTTTTATCACTCAATATTCTTTTCTTCTCACTTTTCTGCCTCTCCTTGATGGACTTCCCAGGCTTGCACTCTTCTTCCTAGTCCTTAAAAGGATCCCTTATATCATGGTTCCAGGCCCCATTCTCTTCTCACTGATAAACAATTTCTGTTTACAGCCCTCTTCCTGGCTCTAAAGTAGTACTTTCTGAAGACCCAATGTATATACAGTTCCTATAACACACCTGAGTAAGGCTGATTTATACACAGACACTTCACACAGCATTTCACATGGATGTAGCCAAGGCAGCTGTAATCTCACAGGCCAGAGAGTGAACTGTTGAAAGCTCCCCCACAAGTTCTTTATCTCTGGTGAGTGGTGCTACTTACCTGTCACAAACCCCAAACAAACAGGTGATAGTCCTCCTTCCCTATCTTCCCCAATCAAAATCTGCCAAGTCCTGTTGCTTCAGCCTTCAAAAACTTTCTTGAGGGGCTGGAGAGATGGCTAAGCCGTTAAGACGCTTGCCTCCAGAGCGTAAGGACCCAGGTTTGATTCCCCAGTACCCAAGTAAGCCAGATGCACAAGAGGTACATTGTGCTCTTCCTTATAACTTGCACTGTTCAGAGGAAAGACCTGTCATTCTCACTCCTACCATTTTGTCTCTGACTGCAGAGCTGTTCCTAAGACCTCTGCCTAATAGGTACCCCGTCAGCAAAGATTATCACAGCTCTCTCACTCTGAAATTACTCCATTATTATCAACTGAAAACTGTTCTCATATAACTATGGATTTGTTTGTGAATGTATAAGAAATATTCTAATTCTCATAAACTAAATATAGGAGCTAAAAGAGACAGGACTGGCAGTTTTCCCTCCTTTATGTAATTCCTGCTTCCCTTTCCCATCACACCTGCAGTTCCTCACCCTGTACCTCAGACATACTAGGCAACAGATCCTAAAATATTTCACATTCATCAGTTTGATTATAGTGCACCAAATGGGAACCATTTGCCCTGATCTTCTTCATTGTATTTTCTTTCATTGGATGGACCTTCCTAAGTCACCCAAATAGTACGGATCAAGAGCAACTCTGCCGTCATGCCATCCCTAGCTTCAGCATGATGTGTTCCTTCTCTTTTCCAAACACAAAATTTCATCAACAGAGGTTGGCAACTGTTGGTTTGAAAAAGCCTGATAGTAAACAAGTTAGGCTTGGCAGGTTCTGGATCTCTGTCAGGATGGAATCTGCCAGGAATGAAGCAACGTGAAAGCATCTGCAGACAGTGAGCAGTGAACAAACATGGCTGTGTCTAAGGAAAACTACCTAACAGACAATACATTTGATTTCATATGAAGTTCACATCACAAAAATTCCTCTTTAAAAGATATTTTAACTTTTGAAAATGCAAAACTCAGTTTTAGCTCATTGGCCACACAAGAGCAGGTGGTTGGCCAGTTCTGGCTAGGAAATGCTGTCTGGTGACCCCTGCCTCGTAACACACAGCAGGGGTTCTCCAAGTGCATACCTAGTAAAGTTTTACTACATGAGGATATTTTAAGGGGGTTTCAAACATCTGGCTGTATTTTGTAAGTTTTTAAACATTAATGCAACACACACACTCTTTTATTTGTACACTAAAATAGCCAATGAATTAACTCAGACTACCAATATTTTCCTAATATGGAAGAGCAATTAAAAGAAACCCTTGCTACCTTTATTTCACTCAGTAGAAATTGTCACAATGTGACATAAGAAAACTGTTAAAATCAAGTAAATAAGACTTTATCATTAACCACTAACCACTACTTATCTATGTGAAGCATGATTTTTCCCTACAATGCATACCTGACCAAAATACAGAGGAAAAACAAACCTGAAAGCTAATGCTAATGCTGTAACTGCTACCCAAAGCAGAATGAGTAACAGTAATAACAAGAGTGATTAACATTACTGAATCCTCATTGTACAACACTCAATTTGCTACTTAAATGATCTCTCTCTTTCCTGAATAAATTCTCAAGAAAATGCTATGTACTTTTGAACAGGAATGACAAAATTAGAGCAATAAAAAAGCACATTCCTCCCGTTTTCCAAGTTGTTTTGCATGCAGTTTGATTTGGTAAGGGAGGTCTGCTTGGATTTTAATTTTCTTTTAATTCACCACCCACTTGGATACTTTATTGCATGTTTCTTGTTATTGTTTGCATCTCTGCTATTTGTTTAATGCAAACCTCACTTATTCTCGAACAGGTTGTTAAATATGCTTCCTGAGGACAGGGATCAGAGCTCCTTGGACATGAAATATATACTCCACCTATTCCATGAAAGCAGGGCTTAGCACAGCAGGTCCCCAGGAAATGATCTGCTGTTAAGAGAGGTCAAATTTTCACTTAATAGTTGAATTCCTGACATGTGCATTTTGATTAAATGCAGTTCTGTTAAACTGAAGTATATGTAAAAATATCTTGGCACTGGGTAGATATAGCTCAGTTGGTAAGCACAAGGACCTGAGTTCCATTTCTAGTACTCACATTAAAAAGCTGAAACACTGGTGCATACTTGGAATCCCAGAGCTGGGCAAGTAGAGATAGAAGGATCACTGGGGCTTGTTACCAGGTAGTGTTGAGGTTGGAGGGCATCCTGTGATCTCCGTGTGTGTGTGTGTGTGTGTGTGTGTGTGTGTGTGTGTGTGTGTGTGTGTATGTGCCCTCACACACACCTGCATATGCACATGCTACACACACCCAAATGCATACCTACATTAATAATTCTTGTGATTTTTAAATATGTCTTCTTCACATATATTGTAGATCTAAATATACAGGTAGCAAAATAAAATGCTTATTTTAGTAAAAATAACCTACAGCAACATATTTCTTTGGCCAACTTAAATGTATAGAAAATGCAGTATCTCTCCTCTGTTTACATTGTAGCATTGGCTTTGGCACTGCACAACCATCTGCTAGCCTAAGAAAAACTGTTTCTTGAAAACTTACTTGAATATTAATTTTTGGTTAAAAAAATCTTTGTTTTGATTTAAGATTTAAAAAACACTACAAAGGCTTTTTTTTCCTGCTAACCTTGGATCAGGCCATTTCTGGATTTTTTCCATTGACCCTTAAACTAACTGAGAAAGGCAGCTACAAGGATAATATTTAGCCTCCAAGAAAGTGAGGTTGAAGCTAAATGGATCTATATTTATATAACTGTGAGATTTCCAGTTTTTCAAACTTCTATAGCCAAGAATCATCTGCAGGTCTTATTAAATGCTCTTCCCAAGAGAGAACATAAGAAGAAACAATAGAACTGGTCTTGGTGGCTCATGCCTGCAACCCAGCACTGAGGAGGGTACAGGAGGAGGACTACTATGGATTGAGGTCAGCCTTCTGCAGAGTGAAAACTTGCCTCGAATGTGTATATTCCGGATGGATGAATGTCTCCCATGGGGAACACAATGAAACTAAGCAGAAATCACTGGATTTGTACAAACCATCAGAGTTTATGACAAAATATTTTATTAGAGTATGGTTGTTCTTTTTCTGTGTTCAAATAAGAAAGGACTCTGAATTGAGACACTGATTACAGTATCTTTTTTTTAATTTCCAAATTCTATAAAGATATAAGCAATTATGAGCTAATTACTCAGAGAATTGGTAATAAAGGGTGGTCCTAAGCCATTTACTTAAACAACCTTAAGAATTACATTTTAATTTTGCTCATATACTGACCTCTTGACTTACTTCTTGACAGTTCCCATATATGCATCTCACATAACCTACCTTCTCTTACATGGAGAGTAAATGAAAATTTAATTATCATAGTTTATCTGTAAAGTTATTAAATATTTCAGTTTCAGTATTTTTAACACCATAATCAACACTTTTGATAATGTTCCCACAAAAATCTTAATCTATGTTAAAAAGCAAAATTCAATAAATTAGTACGAATACTTATTTTTCACTGGAACTCCTGTCCTCTTGAGTTTTACCAGAAAAGTTACTAGCCCTTCCCCAAATGGCTTTTGTCAGTAATTTAATCTAAAAAAGCAAAACTTTATGAGGAAGCAAAGCCGAATCCACTGATGTGGAGCATTAAAGTGATTACTAAAGGAGATTTTCTTTGAATTTCTAATAAGGAACGCATCCTGAAGAGCTGAAAAGGCAATTTACCCTGTACATATTCCCTCAGGGTCATCAATGAAAAAACACTAAATCATACACTGTTTAGTGTCTTAGAAACAGTTCCCTCCCCACTCACTCAGGTTTACAATCCTGCTCTGACACTTTCTAACGCCTTTCAATTTACGCATTTTACTGCATTGATAATTGAAAAGCCTAAATTCAGATCTCATAGGGAGGTGAGTGGATCTGTTTTAAGGGTAAATACAACGCAATAAAATTTAAACTCTAACTCAGTGAGGTATCTATGTTTTATTCTAATGCGTAACTTTATTTCAAGATATGATATAAGTGAATACTAAAGGAGGGACAGTAGAAAGAGAGCAGTTCTATCAGTATATAGCCAGGAACAGAGGCTCAAGGAGACACCACCTTGCCAGACCTGACAGGACCAGAACCTGCTTCTCGAGCTAACTGTAATAAAATAACATTTTTAGCTTTTCTCTTTTACATGTGAGTCCTATTAACAAATAAAATTTAGCTTGTGCTGTAATCCCAATACTTGAGAGTTGGAGACATGAAGATCACAAATTCAAGGAGAGTGTTGCATACTTGTCTCAAAAAAAAAAGTAAAGTCATTTACAGAAATCATTTAAAAATTACAAAATTAGCGGGGTCTGATGGCTTGCAACTATAATTTCAGTACTTGGGAGGCTGAAATATTCAGAATGTTGCATGTTCACAGTCAGCCTGGGCTGTATAGTGAGATCCTGTCAAAACAAACAAAAGAAACCAAATAAAAACTGTGACATGTTAGCATGTTTACATGGAGTGGGGAGGGGATTACTCATCCCATTGACAGAGTTTCCCATGTGTTTTTCCAGAACCTAATTTTGCCAATCTCTAACAAACTTTTATAAATACTACAATTGCTTATCTATAATATGAAAAGAACTGAGAACAGAAATCAGAAAGAGCTTCAAAAGGTATCTACCCTACTATGTAACATTTATTTAACCTTTTCCACAACGACAGAAAGTAAGTAATGGTAAGTAAGTAAGAAATGGTACTTATGCCCACTATTTTGGTAAATTCAAGCCACATAAAATTTAAATGAATTATTTTAGTAAACTATTCACAAAGAAATTGGGGGTCAGAGGTCTCCTCCTACTCTAGCCCTCATCAGGGTAAAGTAAGTAACTGAAGCAAGAAAATGTTATCTGACACCTGTCTGAGTAATTCTTGGTAATCAGAATAATTTATCTGTTATTTCAACAATTCTTGACAATATGTGTTGTGTTATGAACCTATTTTGTACAATTTAGCACGGATATTATTAGGCCAGAGGGAAAATCTAGTTTCATTTCATTCACAACAGAGCTGATATGATGACAAACGGCATGATTCAGGGAGCTTTCACCTTTTAAGTCAGATGCCAAAGTAAAAATGACATGGATTCAATTGCTTGAAAAGAGCCAAAGAACTTTATGAAGAGAACTGTCTTCTAAGAAATAAGAAAAACTGATAAATCAATTTCCTAGACAGGTAAAATCAATGCCAGACACGGACATGGTCTCTATGCCAAAATACAATGTCTAAAAATACTGACAAAATTGTTTTTTACAATTCTAAGGAGCTGAGAGTACTCCAAATCAACTTCAACGGCTTGATTATCATGTCAATCTAGTTATCTGCCCAGATACAGACTCAGTTTTTAAAACTGTGGTGCTTGTTTGCAATTCCATGAGGTTAGAGAGTCCAAAAACAAAAACAAAAGAGAGGAGGAGAAAAAAAAACCTACATGACTGATTACTGAGATACAAAGTATTTCATTTGATTTTGTACAGAAATCTTAGCTATCTCTAGCTGGCATGGTTATACCAAAGCAACTGTTTATTTAGGCATGAAGAATCCACACACAAAGTATGAGTTTTAAAAAAATTTAAGCACAGTACGAGAACATTAACTCATTACCAATAACATCAACACTGTTCAAAAAAAATGTTTTCCCCAAAAATATGCAACAATAGCCCTTAATTTAACCAGCTATCCACACAGGATGATCTTACTGTTGTGAAAAGGTCCATGCTCTTCAGAATATGTTTTGTGCTTGTTCAGAATTAACATTGAACATGTGGGAACAAGATCACTGGATAACACAGCCATGGTATCTTGCAGTTAAAGAAGACAGAGCCGGGGGACATAGAGTAGAAGTTCTGTCCAGATTGTCCAGCATGGCTATCACAACATCCTGGGATAACCCCCAGAAGAACAAGGGTTTGCCACTGAACATAAAAGTGGTGGAGAGTACTGGGTAACAAATGTGCCTGGACAGCTCGCAGTATGAAAGGGAAAAGAATCAAGTAGCCCAGAGCTCTGTGAGCAACCAGAGGATAGGATGAAGTCTTGGGCTGGATAGAGCAGACCTCATAACGATGCTGAAAGGCCAGAAGGTGTGTGCCCAGCACCCGCGTTTAAGTTTTGCATCAGAAGCTGGAATTCATGGTAGAAGAGAAAGAAAGCCAGCCTAATTTGTTGATTGAGTAAGTAGAGGAATCATATGGGTTAAAAGGTATCTCTATGGAATACTGTCAGTCCTACAGAATCAAGACATATGTGTGCGTGTGTGCACGCACACACACGTATGCATGCATGTAGATAATTATATGGCTATCCTACCTCTATGAAAGTTAGAAATACCTTTACAATTATAGGTTTTTAACAAAAGAACTAGGCTACTAATCTTTGCATGACCAGCAACACAAGTATTCAAATATCTGTTTAAAGACTTTTTCTCAAGACTTTCCTGATGATGAAGCATCTCTCTTCCCATCACACACTATTACAATTTTTTGAGTGACATTCTATATTGTTAATAGGATTCACATATTTTTCTTCCAAAGAAAACTAGAATGTAAGTTCAAGGAGACTGAAAACTTACATCTTATTCACCAATAAATCTCTTAAAGCCAATTTATAGTAGACACAAAATGATGACTGAATGAACAAGTGGGCATTGTATAGATAGACTAAAACACAGTGACTTTAGTTCATCTCCAGCAAGTATTTAATAATTAATTATATTCTGAAATGACTAGAAACTTAATACAGATTATTATATACTACAGATATGAATTTTGTATCTACAAAAAAAAATCTGAATTACAGAGGCCATTTTTTAAATAAAGGTTTTGATCTCTCTGAATATTTATCTCTTGTCAGCTTTTTGAGTCTACATGACAGAATTCAGTATTAATTTTGTTGTTGTTTTTGAGGTAGGGTCTCACCCTTACCCAGGTTGACCTGGAACTCACACTTAGCTATGATAATGCATTTACTTAAACTTGAGACTACGGAAAGCAATACTAAGAATGATCATCAAAGACTCACCCTGTTTAGTGAGTACTCAGCAGTATTAATTCACTTGATATTTCCATTGCTTCCCAGACCAAAATAAGCAGCCTTGTTAGAATAAAGCTTTCCCACTGGGAGTCCACCAAGATAAACCCACTCTTAACCTAAGCAACACATGAACTATAAAAAATAAAGCAAAAGCAGAAATAAGCCAAACTAACTCAAATGTTAATATAGTTGCTTTGTCAAGTTAAGTGAAACAAAATCAAAGTATAAACTAGTTAGCTCTGAATATTATTAAATATTAACATATTTATATGTGACTTCTGCCCATACAACATTATAGGAGAGGCTAAATTTTCCCTTAATTCTCTTAATTTTTTGGCTGCACCTGAGAATTAAGCTAATATAGACATCAAAAAGTGCCTATTGGGGAATCAGTCCCGGGCCATTTGGTTTTAAGGCAGGTGCCTTTACTCACTGAGCCATCTCCCAAGCCCAAGATCAAAAATATTTTATAATGAAGTTTACTCATGTTTGAATATAACTATTTCTACCTTGTCAGGACTCTGGTATTCCAACACTAACCAAATTCTGTTTTAGAAGGACTCACAGGAGGCCATGCTTAATAACTGCAGTATCAACAAGAAGTTTCTATTACTCAAATATGCCTCAATTCTTCAGATATGACAGGCTCCTAACTATGAAAAGTATGTCTTGTTTTTAAGAATGCAATTAGAAAAGACAAATCTTAAAGAAATAATTTTAATCAATCTTGTTAGCTTAATTTTCCTTCATTTGTTTGAATTTAAGGAGGAAATGCTTATAGGAAGATGAATTTATCCTTGGAATTGAAATGTACTGAGATAAATTTAGACTTTTCACCACAAATACAGAGGGAGCTATAAACATAAAAAATTGGAACACCAGAAGTCCCACAGCAGAAATCTGTGATTACCACAGTTTTCCGAGGGAAGATAATCTGAGGGGAGAAACACATTGAGTGTAGTCACCACTCTAACTGAGAGTTTCTACTTCATGTCTTTGATGTGAATTTCGGAGTGCTACCAAATAGAAGTGTTGGGCAGGGCTATTTTTTACATCAACTACTTGTTTCTGGGCATACTCAGAAGAGAGGCATTCAAGAACCACTTCAGAACTTTGCTTTAAAAGTCTAATTATGAATGGAATACCATAGCAGGAAGACAGAGAAATTCAATGTGTGTACATAGACCTCTGTCCTTGAGCCAAGATTTTATTTCCAAAGGGACAATGCCCTGGTTAACTCAGCATACTGACTCAGGGCTTGTGCCAGGACATCTAAGCCTTTCCATGGTGCACTGTTCACTGCTCCCTGATGCTTGCCAGAGAGCAGACTGAGCCCATTCAGTACAAAGTTACCGCTGGGTCTAATCAAAAGAGGTCAAGGAAACATGAACAAGTGTTCTGTATGCAGAATCCAGCTGCTGGCAGTGGCTATTAATGTAACAGCTCCCAGCTAATTCCTCTCATTTAGAAAATGGCTTTTGAACTAAATTGAGTTACCTTGCTCCTGTATTTCAACATTCACTGATACAAAAAATATGTTTATGACTACTCATTTAAAGATACACTTAATCAATGGTGCATTGGCTGGGGAAAAAGTACTAGAAAAAAAAAGTTTAAGCTTTTAATTACCACCAATACAAACATAAGGCTTTTATTTTAACTAACAAATCTCATCAACACTACTGAAAACACAGAGCTGAACCTCGTGAACTGGGAGCAATACTGAGGATATACTTTGTAAAAACTTCAAAATAGACATTGCAAAAGCACACACCGTTGAGACTTGGGAGCCTGTGACAGGGATGTGAACAGGCTTACAAGTTCCCAGGGCAGCTGCACTCCAAGGGCTGCAGCACTGTGTGGAACAGAATGCAAAGGAGCCGGGGCTCAAGTGAGATGAGTTGAATGTTTCCTGCACTCTGCCTGGAGGAAGAGGGACTAAATATAGAAGCATTACTTGTTTATTTTTCTTTGAGAGATGGCCATTACAAATGAAAACCTTTCTGCATCTAAAGAGCAAGATTCAGAGAATCAGCACACAGAAAGCAGCAGCATCAGACGTTCCGGTCCTGGCACAAGCAAACAGAAGCAGTGTGTGCTCCTTCTACAAACTAAAATTGTCTTTCCGTCTCAAATTAGGAAAGTAAGTTCTTATAAATTTTAATTTCATTTCACTAAAAATAGCTCTATTCTCCTATTCTTAGAATTGAGGAAACAAAATCAAGAATATGTTCAGTAAAGAAATAACTTTCCAATCAGACAGACTGGAATCTTAATCTTGATTTCTCCACTAACAGGGACCTTGGGCAAGTTATTTAAATCTTTCTGAGCCACAGACTCCATGTCTATAAAAAGAGAATAGTACCTGCATTGTTGCTTTGAATTTAAAATGTGTATGGTGGAGCTTGGGGTATCTTCCTATTTCACCTCAATCCACTCTATTGATTGGAAAGGCTCCAAGCCACAGCAACACAGGAAGTTCTGGCCAATTTTTCCTTCTGCTCCAATTCAAATTGACCATTGCACATACCAACAATAAAAACACAAGATTAAAATGTTTATATCTTTATAAGATCTCTAAAAAAAACACTTGGGAATTTTTTTTTGTGTGTGTGTGTGTGAATAATGTTTAATTGTCTAAAAAATTCCTGGCACAAGAAATATGTAAATATCACCTTTGATAAGATAGAAAATCTTAGAGCAAAGCAATATGCTTTGCGACAGGATTTTTTCCTTGTTCTTTTCCTTTTCTTTCAGTTTTTTTTTTATCAGACAACAGACTTGAAAATTAAAGACATTAACACTGACTAATGGAAAAAGATAAAGTATATTATAAACACCATAATGAAGCCAATCAGAGGAGGAAGAGACTTGCCTTCATAATTATTGAGGACCTTGCAAATGTGTATAACATCTTGTGAGATAGTATAACCGCTTCATTTTTTGGTTTCTACAGGATTTATTTTATGTGAGCCAGTTAATCTGCCCTTGCTCTGCTTACAATCATCAGCTGTGAATTCACTAGGGTAGAATTGGAAAGCAATCAGAGCAAGAGTACTCATTTCATCAGCTTCACAAAATTATACAAAAGATAACTGTATTTAGCAGTTCAATTTCCAAAATTTCAGATGACTTCCTACAGTTTATAGTTTAATTTTAAGCTTCCAGTAGCCAAGAACATCAAAACACATACAGCACTCTTTGAAGATGCCCTGGACGGACAGACTACCTCTGCGGCAAGAATGGGACATTTGGTGCTGGTTAGTGTTCTTCCACAAGTGAACCCCATAACCAGATTCTCCACTAGAAAACATTATTAATACAAAATAAATAAAATAAAGCATTGCTTAGAAGGTTAGTGAGAACCAAAAGTAAACAAATTTGGTGAGAAAATTTATTTTTAGCTTTTATGTCATGCCACGTATTCTATTGGACAATATTATACTTTTGCCACAAAATTTTGTTTCAACTGTTTCCAGACACACACACAAAAAAAGATATTTTTCTTTCATTTACCACAAAGCTTATTTCTCTTGTTCTTTGATGGAAGAGGTATTTTGGAAGCAAGTATGGCTTTTATTATAGTTAAAAGGATAACAGGGTTCTTCTGCAGATTTTGTACTGACTACATGTATTTTACTTCTCAAAAACTTTCCCTTCATTCAACCTTTCTCTCTGCCTCCAACCCAGGCACTTTCATGTGTTTTGATTTTCTCTTTTTATTCCCTTTAGCTTATACCCTTTTACTTCATTTCAAAAGGCAAAGTATGTTAAACACTATAACTTCTTGAATTTCCTTCATCTATTTGATTCTCTTCCCCACTCCAAATATTCATTTACATGTAATTGTATTTCTCAATGTCACTTCCATTAGAAAGATGTCCTGCAGTTAAAATCAAGAAATTAATCAATCCACTAAGACTTCTGAATTTGTAGAGCATCAATCTAAGCTAAGGCTCAAAATGTCCAATTAAATGTACAATGTGTAGTATCTCTTACACAACCAGCTTTGTGCATCCCTGATAAGGAAGGAAAAGGATTTAGAGCTTAAGATATAGTCTGTGCCTTCCAAGAAGCTTATTTTTGTTAGAAGAGAAGACTATACACATCAGAACATTAAAGAAGAACCAAAAGGCAGACGTGGACAGTAAAGGATCCATTCAATGAGGGCAGCGAGTCCCGACCCATCCTTTTGTGACAAAGCATTACTCCGTTTTGCGTCAATAATAAATTTGCACATACACTACAGATACATACTGGGAACTTCTTGGAGAGGAAAGCCTTACCTTTTCATATGGAAAGCACTACCGTTTCACATAGGGCTGATATGCTTGATTTAAAAAGTATGGATTGCTTTTTGCATTTAAAAAATAGTAAGGGTAAATAAAAAGGATTCTCATGAATGGTGACAAGTCTTCTTGACCGAGGCAGACCAAATGGCCCTTGCCGGCTAGGCAGGGAGTGACAGACAAGCCAGCGGCACATGAAGGGCAAAGCAGGTGGAGGAGACTTGCTGGTGTGTTTGAAACTGTAACTGTGCCAATTTGGCTTTGGAAGATGAATTAGGCAAAGCGGTAGGAGAATCTGGCTGTTGAGAACTGGCAACAGCTTTGACGTTATGTTGTTGTTATGACATTAGACCTTGCATATGTTTTCAAAGTTGCCTTGAACTACAAAGAAGGCAAAGGAGAAAACATGGCTTTCCTTGGATACATACCCAAGTTGAAAATATAAATAGGAAAAATGTGAAAAAAGCTTTTAAATGCTAGGTCGAAAGAGCTGTTTTCAACTCAAAGTTATCTGTGTGTAGATTCTCTGTTTCATGTCTTATTTTAGACATAAAATTCATTCAAAGAGACAAAGGCAAGATACAGCGAAGCTTTCAATTCTCTTCTGCTGACAGAACTGCTTCTAACACTAACAGTTACAAAGAAACAAAGCTTTCTAAGACTGTACGGCTATTAGCAAAAGACCGGTAAAGCAAAATCAGTTGATATTTCTTAAGTAATACCACCCAGAAAGAGTAAAAAGAATGTCCACAGAAGAGAAAGAAGAGCCTGATGCTCTAATGTATATTGCATATCGTTTTACTGGCTCATCACTAGAAGGTGAGGGGTTGGTGATATTACACTAAATTATGAGAAACTGAGGCACAAACATGATGGATTTACTCGAAACAAAAGTGATTAGCTGGCGCTCAAAGGCAGTTCTAAATATAGAGTTCTGTCTCATTTCTTCACTTACAACTCTATCATAGTAGACAGCAGAGAAAAATTGAGGGTGTATAATCAACGTGGACCAGGGTCAGCCTTGGCCATGACCCAGTCATGAATCTGGGTGGACAGAACAAGAGCGAGGTCGAGATTAGGACCTGTGTTCCATATTTGCCCCTGGACGGAATCCACCCCACTCATGCTCTTCCCCTTGGGACAAGGTTGGAAGGAGGAGTGCTAGGTCCATCACCATAGAGAGAGATGCACGGAGACAATCCACAGCTCAATGAGTATCACTTTAATTCTCAATTCTCTGTCCTTTTCCGTTTCTATTTCTGAAATATAAGAGTCTTCCTTTAAGTGACATGTGACTGTCAATCACTCACTGCTGGCCTACTTAGAAAAGGCCACATGTAGTGAAAAGTTTTGAAGAGTTTTGAAGAAATTAATCTAGGATCTTCTGTGCTTTCAAAAAGAAAAGTCTCAATGGATTTTCCTATAATTTTAATAGTGACAACATAGTAAATTCTCTTTATAATAAGAATTTTGATGTCTCGAACATTGTCTATTCACCTAAAAACAGACTGCTCTTAATTTTCTGAATATGAGAAGCTGGAAAAGGTAACTGACCAGGAGAGAATTACATACTATTTTAATGATCTAATCCAGGTTCTGAAACAGAACAAGCTTTGGGAAAGGATTTATCACCTCCCCTTGAACCCTATGGTGTTGTGCAGGGCTACAGGGCTACAGTATGTAGTCCATATAACTCCTTTCATTAGTTCCTACATCTCACTCAGCAACGTATGCTGTTGGCTCCTTCTTAGAGTCCATACTAAAATTAGCCACTTTCCATATTCTTTACTCCTATCAACCAAATGCACACTACTACATGACATCACTCTACATGAACACCTCTTAAGTGATATCTCTGCTTGTATTCTTTCCCAACAGCTAATCACTGCAAGCCAACCTGACCGATTCCTTTACATGATTAGACCATGCCATACTCCCATGAGAACCTTCTAAAGCTTCCCACCATCACCACATGATCCATGAGGCCCAGTATCACGTGCCTCTGGGCCAGCACCCTATCTTATTTGCTACCCCTCCTTTTCTCAGCAGCATTGCTCCAGCCGTCCTCTCTCCCCACCTGTTGGTCAAACATACCAGTGAGCTCTGGTTTCATGAACATTATTCTTCCTATTTACTGATTTCTTCATATGACCGATTCTTTGACTTATCCCAGTGCCAGCTCCTCCATGCTCGATAGCCTCACCAACTTAGCCACACACCTTACTCCTTACATCCACTTAGCCTATTAGATTTTCTTACCACTATCTGGCACAAGGAGTAGTTTCCCTTGTTCTTTTACATCTCCCTAACTAGAATGTAACTTCACTTAAGGGCAGGGTCTCTGTTGTGTTCATTGCTGAATCTCACTGCCAAGAATACAGGGATGAGAAAGCCTTTTTTTGTGAATAAATGAATAAACAATCAGATAGACTTCAGTGAAAGTGCTTAGAAAACTGGGAAGTTCTATAAGCAATTTGCACAGGAGTCAATTCTATACCCGTAGGGCTGAGCATTTATGAGAGAAAGTTGATGGAAGGACTCATGAGTGAATGAAACAATTACACCTCAGGATAGATCAGCATGTTGAAATAAAGACATGAGTATATATTACTAAACTTTTTAAAGTATTCCTTTACCTTTCCTATTGGAAAAGAAAATCTAAAGCATTTCCATTTTTTGGTTCAGAACTAAGTCCTGGGTCTTTTACTTAAGGCAAGTTAGAGGAAAGCCAGGTGAGTGCTTCATATCTGGTTTCCCTGCAAGCTTAAAGATCACCTTTGGGTAAGTAACAAGAGAAACCAAAAGGAAAGACAAATGATATTGAAGAGAATTAATGTGATTCAGAAGATGACACTGATATTATAGAAAACAGCAGAAGAGTTTTTCTTACTTTACCCTCCCCTTCTTTGAAACATGTCATAAAACCTAGAAAGACTTTTTCTGACCTGCCCCTGAAGCAATTTATAAGACTCACAAATGAAGTGTCTTCCTTGTGCCAAGAGGAAAGGGGAATATTCACCTCTGAAAACACAGACATCACAAAGAATCTGAACAAACAGGCATCATCAAACTCCCTGTCCTACTTTAGTATCACTGATCACCCTTTTCCCATAGTCCTCGACAACTTTCCACTTCATCTAATCTAGCCTAACAAACTTACAAGCTTACCTTTTTCATTGGGTCTTCATTTATTATGGAGGAACCTCCACTACGTAAAATTTACTTATGTACACCTGTATGCATTTGTCCTGTTAATCTGTCCTTTGTTACAGGTGATCTTTTGTTACATAGAGGCTCCAGCTATAAACCTAACAAAGGACAAGAAAAGACCTTTCTTTTTCCTATAGAGTATTGACAAGTGACTAACTCCAAAAAAATCCCTAAGTAAGTAGTATAAGAAAAATGTTTCACCTCATCTTTTGTAATACTGCTTCTACCAGAACCACTTTTCTAACATCCAATCACTGAGTCCACAGAAGGTAAGGGTGGTAAAGTTGGAAAAAGAATCCACCTATTACATCAAGAACAGAGAAAAAAAAAGGTGCTATTATAATATTTTCCCAAAAGTCTTTCATATGATAGATTTAAATGCCTTTATTTTCTTCTAGCTTACAATAAAGCATTGTACAAACATGCATGAAGGTGTGCAGGAGGCTCACCATGCAGCTCCCAGATGTGCACATCCCACTCACACCAGCTCCCTGGCCAGGCAAACCTTGCTCTGTCTGCTCCGGTTCACTTTGATTCACTTGCTTAAAAATGCCTGGAAGAGAAACCTCCAGACTTAAGAACACCAAGGCAGGACTTGAAACACACTTTTGAGCTAATGTTTTGTAAGAGCCTTTCTTTGAATTAAATTTTTTAAAAATTTCAGTAATAGTAGACTGGATATTTTAATAGGAAAATTTTATTTACATTAATAATTTAAGTTAGACTAAAACAAAATATTTCCAAATATAGAACTTCTAAAATTTCTCAAGTAGATATTAATGGAAATAATGACAGCTCATTAGAGCTGTGTTATTAAAAAAGAAACTTATGAATTAATGCATGTATTCATAACCACTTGATAGTGAGAATTAGATTTTAATTAATGGGACATTTATCAAGTTTGCAAATAGTTTACTGCTTGAAAGTGTTTTCCCATTAAATGCTCATTTCTACACAGGAAAAGAAAGCACCAGGTTAAATAATTTCAATTTTCAAATGCTGAGTAATGTAGCGTATTTTCAGAGTTTCTTTAGCTTGTAGTTAACAGGTTTAATAAGAATCACTTGTCAATCTATTTCAGCTTCCTACCCTCCTCCTATACTCTACTATTACACTGAAACACAACAGATTTGAGCCTAAAAACTTCACACTATGACTGCTTATTGTATTTAATCATTTAAGAAGAAAAATCCCCATACATTTTAATCAGAATGAAACTGTATGTGATTCCTTTTATCTGAGTGGTTAGGGTAAAATGTCCCAGGACTTATTCGACTTAGAACCTGAGCCTCTCCTTCATCCAATACACCGAAGAGTCCACATGCACCAGCACCAAGCTTGGACAAGGGCAACAAGAAATCTTCAACAAGTGCTGTCCTGACCCCTTTTCTTTTGCTTCAGATCCAGCTGAGCAGCAAAAACTGCTTGAAATTCAGCAATCACATTTCTCACTGTTCCAGAATGACCTATTTCGCACTAGAATGAACCAGTGAATTCATACATATAAATAACTATCTGCAGACACTGCTTTTCAAAATATGAACAGGAATAAGAAAAAAAGAAAGAAAAGAAAAAAGGGAGGAAAGGTGAGAGGAAGTCATTTTTGAAGGTTTGATTAAATTGGTACTTTTCAACTGTTTGATATGACAATTATAAAAAAACAAGACTGTATTGTATATCAATGTTACATTTAAAGTCTTCTGGAATGTTTAATAAATAATATTAACAATATTGCAGTAAAAATAGACTTACTTTTTAAAATACATAGCATCATATTCTTATTGTGTATTTATGTTAGCATCTTTAAAGAAGTAAGTTAAAAAATATGTTAGCATTCCTGAGCTAAGATGCCTACAAATTGCTGGCCATAGTCCTGACCCACCATATTCACTGAATGTTATTCCATACAAAATCCACTTACATGCTAATTCTGGAAGCACTAAGTCTCCTAAAGCCTTCTGATCTCTCAAAAGTCTTGCTCATTTTTAATCATTCAGGGAATAACTGCACATACTACCTGTCTCTGCTAGGCTACAGAATCATGCTTTTTTTCATTACTATTCCCAATGGCTAACAAAATCCTAGCACACAATCAGCTTTCAAAGAATCTGCGTTAAATGGATTCATCGCTTCCGCATGGTCCTTGTGCTGGCCACAACTGGCTTTTATGTGAGTGCTGGAGATCTGAACTCAGATCACCAAGCTGCACAGGAAGCACTTTACTAACAGCCTTTTCCGCAGACTTTGACCAACAATTTCTAAACACTTTTTAGCTTTACCAAGACTTAAAGTCCAATGTGCAAAACAGTTATATTCTTTCTTGTAAACCTGGAAGGTATGTCCCCAGAATCTTTTGACCCAATATTTCCTAAATTGAAATCATAGCCAACTACTACATTTGAAACGGCCATTCCAGGAATCGAGGCTGTATATAGTTACTTTCCAAAATTGGTCAAAAGAAAATGTATGGAGACAGGGAGATGTTTCAGTTGTTTAAGGCACTGGCTTGCAAAGTCTTTCAGCCTGGGTTCAAAACCCTGGGTTCAAGTCCCGAGTACCCATGTAAAGCCAGGTGCACAAAATAGTTCATGTGTCTGGAATTCATTTGTAGCAGCAAGAGGCTTTGTCACACTCATATTCTCTCTCCCAAATAAATATATTTTTAAAAAGATAATGTATGACTGAATCACAGCATAAATATATAAGAATGATCAATTTTAGTTTATGATTTTATAACTTTTACAGATAGAAAATAATTATACTTATTAAAATTATGAGGCCTTAAAACAAAATCACTTGTATGTCTTTTTAGTTAAAGAAATCGTCTTTTGGCAGTAAGTATTTGCATTACACAATGATGTTGTATGTAAAGAAGAAAATCCTAGAGGTCTTAATCAGTAACCCATACATAAGAAAGCACTCCCCAAGAGTTTATATTCCATTTTTTAAATATATGTGTGCATTGTATGTACAACACCTTCCTGACCATCACAGTTATTTATAGATTTACTGTGCATAGCAACAATTTGCTTACCCCTTAAGTATTTTCATTTTTAAGTATCTAAGTAATTTCATTTCATTCATTCCCTAAAGATTGCTATCTGGCTTCCAAATTATTATCAATTCAATATGACATGAAGCATAAATCATCATTTATATTGAGTATTATTGTTATTGAAATACAATTAGGTACACATCACTAAACGTCTGATTGAAGCAAATTGGGTAAGAAAATAATGTTATATACAATAAATGAGAAATAAAGTTGTATTGCACTAGCCCTACACTGTTTGTAATAGTTTAGGATGCTAAGTGACTTTCATATTATTATCTATGGACATTTGTCTTTCAAACGGCATATCTCAGAAAGATATTCAAAGAGGAAAACTTCACCCCATGAAGGAGTGGAGTACACAGATGCTTGGCACATTGCAAAATGTTTCAGGCTTGGTTAGCTTTTCAATGGCTGAAAAAGAGAATTAAAAATAGGCTACTGAATGCTAATCACACTGCTGCATCTACTCACCACATTGAAATTCTTAATGTAAGCATATTTATCACTGACTTTGATACTGCATCATTTTTTAATATTGCGCTCAAGCTGTTGGATAGAATTTCATGTCCTAAGTCCAGAGAACCACGGTAAATGACAAACATGTTGCAGATAGATTTCTTTTCTTATCTGAAATATTGAAAGAGTATCTTTAATCCTATACAAAAATGTAGTCAGAAAAAGGGCCCTTTTAATATGGCGTGTGTGCGCTATTAGGTGTAAACAGGATCATAATCCCTAAGTAATTTTTTAAACGACTGCATCTATCACCTGATAATTGGGAAAATCAAGATGTATTAGCGATAGCTGAGGAATTATAGAAAAACCACGAAGGTGTCTATATATCCGGGTACGATACCCTGATAGGATGGAAAGCAAATACTCAAGTTATGCAAAAACAGATAAGTTTGGCCCTTCTAGCATAAATACTAAAATTAAAAAAAAAAACTGTATTATAGGAAAAAAAAACAGAAAATACATGGGTGCTATTCAAACTATTTTAAGCCTAAATTGATTTCAAAATTTTGAGTTTAATGCATATATATATGCTGAGTTTGATATTTAAAATACATGTAGGCTAACTTATTTTTAATTATTTCTTTAAAATACTTACACTATCATATACATAAATATTATAACAAGTTCTAGAGCCAGCCTCATTTTTAAATTCATTGATTTTATGCACAAGCCATAAAATTCATTGCACATATGTGGTGTCAACTAGGAATGCTGGGAAAACACAGACCCATTCTCTCAGAGGTGGTAAGCGGCTCAAGCTCAAGGAAAGTTAGAATGAAGACATAGCTTAGCATTCTTCCCCTATTTTTCTTTCTATTTTTAAGGAAAAAGAAAATCCAAAATTTCAAACTTTCTCCAACTAATTTCTCTGAGTCACTCTACAAAATGACCCATATATAGGGATGATGGCAGTAAAGAGCAACAAAAAAGACTAAAAGTAAATTAGACAAAAGGAGACATGCAAGACCATACAATAAACAGAATAACAGGATGACAACCTTCCATGACTGTTTTTGTTCGTCTTTAAGCTAAATTACCAATGGCTTGAAAATTTTACTGAATAAGCTATGCTTTGTAAAAAGAAGAAAATATAGCAATGAAATCCTCATGAAAACTTCAAGGGAAAAAAATCTGCTTAAAAGGAATGAATGTGATATCAAAAGGCGTGGGGGGGCTGGGAAGATGGCTCAGGGGTTAGAGGTACTTGATAGCCCAGATTCAATTTTCAAGACAGTGACACAAAAAGTTATGCAAGTGTCTGTCGTCTGTTCACATCAATTAAAGACCCTAGCACAACCATGCATGCACACATGCACACACACAAAATAATAAAATTTTTCATAAAAATATTTTCATATATTTTAAAATGAAGAAAGGCAGAAAGGAGGAAAAAAGGGAGAGGAAAGGAAAGAAAGGGAGAAAAGGAGAGGGGAGGTAGGAAAGATGAATGGAAGGAAGGCAGGCAGAAAGGGAGGAAGGAGGAACGGAGGCAGGGAGGGAGGAAAGGAAAGAAGGAAGGGAAGGATGGAGGGAGAAGAAAGGATGGTGGAAAATAGAAAGCAAACAATACAGAGTGTAAAAAAAATGCTACACTGGGAGAGCAGAGAGGCTTGGACCAGGGAGCCAGCTTGCTGAGGGCCAGGAACCATGCACCAGGAAGCAGCAGTTCTCTGAGGAAAACAATGAGAACCGTGGACAACCCAATTCCACCAACAGGCCCTGACACCCAGGCAGGAGATGAACCACCCCTAACTCATCATCTAGAGCCCCAACGAAACCGAGAGCTAGCTCCACAGCAGGTCAGATAACCTATGAAACTGACACCGAGGATACCCAACATAGTCCAAAGCAGAAATCTAGAGACTCTTAAGATCTCAACAGTAAAGCAGACTTAAAACTCACCCACCATGACTCAGGGAACTTTGTGGAAGAGGGGGTGGAAAGATTGATTGTAAGAGCCATGGTGGGGAGAATATCCAGAGACATTACCCCATCCCCATTAGCAGCAGCAGCAACAACCACACACACACACACACACACACACACACACACACACACACACACAC
>PVHP010000177.1:0-39259 GCA_004024765.1 Zapus hudsonius
CATGTTGTATTCCCAGGTCGCACTTGTGCTTGTGAGCTGAGGGTTGAGGATCATCTCTGTTGAGCTGAACTTACTGTCTCAAGATCCAGTTCTTCGCTTCTAGCTTCTCAGCAGGACCTTCCCACTGTGGCACAGGCCCTAAGGAGTAGTGTCCTGCCTGGACTCATTTTTCTTTCTTTGTTGTTAGCATTCATTTGTTTACGCACTTTTCCATCATCCAGTGAACATGCAGATATGCACAACACTTGAGGCAGTGCCGTAGTTATAGTGGACAGAGTCAGGCTGAAATCAGCACCTCACAGTGTAATGGGGAGAAGATGGGGGTGTGTCTGGGGGAGCGGGACATCAAGTGCCATAGCTGTGAGAAGTCACTTTTGTCAGATGAGCACAAAATGGTTCCTAGAGGAAGTATGATCAGAACTGGGATTTTCAACATGAATAGCTTTTTAACGGGTAGCTATGAAAGTAGGGGGAAGGAAAACAGTGGGAAATGATGTGTGAAGGGAAAATTCAGGGTATACTTGGGGAATGGTGAATAGTCCTTCATTGAAATGGTAGTAGGAGGTATTACTGGGAGTGTAATGGAGTGGTGATAAGAACTTGGATTGGATAATAGTTAACTTTGCTTTCATTCTTGAAATTATAATGACTCAATAGTTAGATTTGGCAGTCATAAGAGAATGTTCCATTCATTCAACACAAAACAAATTTGCCTAATAACTATATGTAAGTGGTATGTGCATGTGTATGCATGTTTGCATGTGTGACGATGATGCCCTGTGTGAAGGTGTGTATGTGTTGATATTGAGTGTCTTCCTCAATCACTCTGCACCTTGTTAATTGAGACGGGGTCTCTCATTTAAATCTAGAGCTTACCCATTCACCTGGTCTAGCTAACTAGCTTGCCTGGGAATCCTGTCTCTTTCTCCCAGGAGTTGGAGCTATGGGTTGGCCACCACATCCACCCTGCGTTTGTGTGGCTGCTGAAGCTCTGAACGCACACCTTGTGTTGCACCACAAGCGCTTTGCCCACTGAGCAATCTCCCCAGACTGCTTAGTGATTAAAATCAAAATGCTGCTATTCTGGGCACCGGCATACAACACTGAACCTGCTCCTGAATTTCACGGAAGGTGGGGGACAGAGTTGAGTTAAGCCATGAATTTTTATAGAATATAGAAAGGAAAGCTGGCTTAAGAACCTTTTCCCATGTCCTGAGCAGAGGCATAAGGTTCTGAATGGAGGAACGATGGTGCAAGTGGGAAAGAAAGGAAGACTGTGAAAGTAACAAGGCAGAACAAGGTGGCAGGATTGGGTAATGGTTGGTGTGGGGCCAAAGATGCTCCAGAGAGAATTGGAGACCCAGGAAGGAGGGAAAGATGATGAGTTTGTTTTGAAACCAGTTGATTCATGATGCTGTCAGGCATTCCAGGTGGAGAAGCTCATCTGAACAGTTGTAAGTGGTACCAGGCTTCAAAAAGAACAGGGCTAGTGCTAAAGCTTTGGGCGGCTTCCAGGTACTAGCGTTAGGTCTGATGAGACTGCTGAGCCAGTGTGTGCATAGGGAGCAGAGTGGGCAGTGAGCTCTGTGGGTCATGAACATGTAGGAGGCAGAAGCAGAAGAGGTAAAGGAAATAGAGGGGCAGTTAGGGATGTGGGGCAATAGCTTGAGTTTGGAAATGCTCCCCAAGGGGGCAGGGAGGCAGTCCTAAGGATTCTGTAAGTATAGGGATCAATGGAATCCTTAATAGCTTTTACAGAGACAGAGTTCAGTGGTTTTGAAAATCTCTTACACGTGTTTAGTGTAAGAGTGTTGAGCCCATTAGGTGGATCCATTTATCACTTCTTAGTGCCCCCACTAGAGGCGGCCTCAGAGGGGTTTCCCCATGAGGCAATCCCCCCTCTTCTGTACTAGGAGTTCTGGTGAAGAGGATGGCCAAGTGTAGCGGTCAAACTTTGTCCCTCATCGTAGGGACAAAACATCTGACAAGAAGTAGTTTATGGAAGGAAAGGATTGTTTCATTTTATAGTTTTGAGGGGAAGATTCACCATGGCAGGAAGAGTATAAGAACAGAAAGCTGATTCACCTCATCACATACCAGCAGGGAGGAAGTAGCAAACATGGGCGAGCACTGGCAGGTGGGCTGGCCCCCAGGAACACACCTCCTCCCCCAAGACTCCACCAGTTTGGGATTAAGTATGAGGCTCAATCACAATTACATGAAGCTGTGGGGACATTTACATTCAAACCACCTTGACAAGTAAGATATCTACTTGGTTTAGAGTAGGTTCCTGGAGCACAGTGACCACAATAGAACTATCACATATACAGGCTTTACCCTGGAAGCTATCCCATCCAGGAGATTTCAGTAGGGATGGCTTGTGATTGATTGTGCCTGAGGCATGTTGTTCCCTGCAGCCTGCATGAAGGTGACTGGCTGCATGAAGACCTGTAGTTTATGGAAAACTGATCGTTTCCAGGTGAGGAACTTTTCTGACTACAGGTTAGAGAAGTCTCAGGGTCCATTGCTTGGCTCTCATTGACTTTCACATTTCCAAACTTTTCTCCAGGTTCTTGAAACAAGTCTTTTAGCCATAGGTTTCAGGCCATACTTGCTTCTTCAGCTTGTCTCATATAGTAAGGCTGCCATTCCAGCTGCTGTAACAAAATGCCTCAAGCTGGATAATTTATAAACATCATAAAGTAGTTTCCCACATTTATGGTGGCTGAGACTTTCAAGATCTGAAAAGTGAGGACATGGCCACTGCCCTCAAAAGAGTGTCTTGGAAACTACTTCCTCTGGAGGGTATGGGTGCTCCTATCTCATGTGACTAGGTGGGATGGCAAAGGGGGCTAGCTGGTTCCCTGTAGCCATGCTTTTTAGAGAAACCAATCTTAGTCACAAGGCTAATCCTTATGCCATAATCACACTGAAAGGTCTCACTCCTTCACATTGCTGTGCTGGGGATTTATTTACAGAATAAACATCGGAGGGGACACAGATATATTCACACAGTAGCAAAGATGCACTGGTAAAATGTGGCCTCTGGCGTCTGGCGGATCTGGGCTCCGAGTCCAGCTTCCTGACAATACTTTAGAGTCTTAGATTCTTTGATCTGAATTTACCTCCTCTAAGAAATGGCTGAAACTAACCACTCCTACCTCTTAGGGTTCTTGTGCCGAACAGATAAAATGACACATACATAGTATACTTCCACCTTCCACAAAGGTGAATTTTCATGACTGCTTTAAAGATGTGTTTTAAAGATTCATCTACTTAATTCTCCTTTTTGCCAAGTTGTTTTAAGAAATTCCTTCCCCCTTTCCCAATGTCTTTCTCTAAGAAGGCTCATATCTGTAATCTCAGCACCACAGAGGCCGAGACAGGAGGATTACTATGAGTACCAGGCAGAGTTGGACTCCTGGACTGCAGAGTGAGACTCTGTCTCATAAAAACCCCACTAAATAAAAGGAAATAACAAATTAGAAGAAAATTATAACTGAACACTTATCTCCTGCCTGGCTCTCTGGGCAAATGAAGGATTTCAAATGCTCTGCCTGTGTGGTTTCCATTTCTTTTGGGAAGTAAGGAGTTGTCTTTTGACATCACTTATAATGCTTGGTGAATGTTCCCAAAAATATAACAATGATATCATCCGTAGTGGTATAACCCCTGAGTTTGCCAAGTATTTTCATAAAATCGCAATGTCAGCATCATTCTGTGAACTGAGTCTTTTACCACCATGAACTGGTACTGTCTTCAGCCTTTAGATGTGTGTGTGTGTGTGTGTGTGTGTGTGTGTGTGTGTGTATGTGTGTGTGTGTGTGTTTGAAGGATTGCTTCTTTTCTTTTAACACAAAAAGCTAAAGTTTCCAAGCAGGTGGGGTGTGGGTTAAACACCGTTCTAAATGGCAGGCCTGCTGTTCATGGGGTGGGAGAGTGGCCTGAAAGTTTAAAAATAACCCGAACATTATAGACTCCTGTGAATTCTACAGCCCAGAGTGCTGGGAGTCTGTGGGTGTTTTACCTGCTGGAGTGCAGGCAGGAAAACAACAAGTTGAGAGGCAGGGAAATTTAAATTTGCTGAATCCTTTCATGGCATGCGTTGGCAGTAGAAGTATTCATGAAGAAGTGGAAGCCATTCTTAATGATCAGAGTGATATTACTCTAAGGTAGGACTAGTGCTACCCTTGGGTTCTCTGGACACACAGCTCTGGATAATACTGGAGTGTGTACTGCAGCCAACCAAGATTTTCTGCTACCGAACAACCGCTATTTCTCCTTTCCTGCCTTCCCTCCTTACTGGCTCCTCCAGAGTTTGTCTGAGAGCTTTTCCGGATGGAAAAGTTGTAGCCCAGATTGGCTGTGAATTTCTCATCCTCCTGCCTCAGTTTTTTGAGTCCTGGGATTACAGGTGTGTACCACCACACCTGGCTTTCACCATCACAGTTTCATGAGTACATATAATGTAGGTATTATTTGCTTCTTTGATGTATGACCATTGTTTACTTTTTATAGCCCTGGAAGTTTCCATATAAAGTTGCGACTTATGAGAGAATAGAGGCTATTCTTGCAAAAGGAAAATAGCATCTGGAATCTTCGCTTATTATATTAGTAGCTGACCACAACTGGAAGAATTGTTTTGGAAAATGTGATTGTGCACAGAGAGCTTGTGTGACAAAACAAATTTCTAAGAGGGAACGTTACATTGTGAGTGTGTTTACATGTGTGCCCAAAGACTTGGATTGCTATTGTCTTAGAGTGGAACATTTCTGAAATTCTCTCTTGGTTAGGTTCTTTCTTTTTAAAAAGTACTTATTTATTTATTTGCACGTGTGAGTATGTGTCTGCAGGTGATGAGTATGCCAGTCTTTTGTTCCTTCCAATGAATGTTAAATGCTTCTGCCACTCTTGCTGTCTGGATTTACATGGGTGCTGGAGAATCAAGCCCAGGCCAGCAGGCTTTGCAAGCAACTGCCTTTAACCATGGAGCTTTCTCCCCAGCTCCATGTTTCTTTTTTCTTTTCTTTTTATATTCTCTCTCTCTCTCTCTCTCTCTCTCTCTCTCTCTCTCTCCTTAATGTTGCAATACTGAGGATTGAATTTGGGGCCTCATGCATACTACTCCCCCAGTCCTCCTTTTTACTTTTTTTGAGACAGAGTCTCACAACTTTCCCAGGCAGGCCTTGAACTCAGTCTGTAGTCCACAAAGTCCTTGAACTTTCTATTCACCTGCCTCAGCTCCCTGAGTAGCTAGGATTACAGACCTGTACCATCAGGTCTGGCTTCAACTTTTCTTATTTTAAAGGACGTATTTGGAATGTTTAAAATCCTAAAGAGAGCTTGTGATTCTATATGTTAGTATGGGCTGTATTAACCCTGTTTGAAAGACCCCACAGCCTAAAAGGATTACTTGCATATCTGTATATTTGCCTGGCAGATCAAGATCAGAGCAGGGTCTAGGGCATATCTTTTCATATAGTGGTGTGCACAAATGCTTGTGTATTTTATAATTCTTTATTAGGGAAAGATGCCTGATGAAATTTGCCTTTTTTTTTTTTGGTAGGGAGAAAAGATAGAACTAATTAAGACTATCGTTGATTTTTCTTTGAAGCAGATTTTTTTTTCTGAAAATATTTCCTATGTGGAGATATGAATGTCTTTTATTAACTGATCCTAAATCTTATTTCAATACTGGTTTTTGTGCCTGTTTGGTGTATATGTGTGCAGGTGGAGGCCCCAGAGAAAGATGGGTGTCTTTTTCTTATTATTCATCTGTGCATTGCCTTGAGACAGGGTCTCCCCTTCAATCTGGAGTGACTACCTGTCAGTGAGCCCTGGTAATTCTCTGGTCTCTGATTCCCAGGGACTGGAATTATTGACATGTGTGGCTACACCCAACTTTTTACATGTGCTCTAGGGAGTCAAATTTGGTCATATCTACACAGCATGCTCTCTTAGCACTGAGCCATCTTCCCAGCCCTCAACCCTGTTTTTAAAAACAGGAGATGCTTCTCTATGGCCAACAAGCCTTATAACTTAATGGCTGATACCCCCTAACCTATGGACAGATCCAGTATACGCACCCAGGAAGGACCCCAGTGGATAGGGGACAGAGAGGAGGGAAATGGGGACTCCTTCACAAGATTTTCTCATACAATGTATCTACTTATTCATAATAAAGATATTAAAATTTTTTTTTAAATTAAAAATAAAAAAAGAATAGTATGAGGCTGCTTATGTGCTGGAAAATTTTCCTGTGAGTTGGAGTCACTGAACCTCCTACTCAACCCTTCTTGATGTAAAGGGGAGGTGATTGCTTCTCTTCTCAAGAAGGAACAGCTGGACACATCTGGCCATGGAGCAGAGACCCAGAGCCAGTGTGTGAGGGGAGGGAAGGGCAGCTCCTCAGATAGGTGCCAGATACTGATGGGTGCCAAATGATCATCAGTCTTCCTCACCACAGAATTACAGGAGGTTCATTCCTTCGCTTGACAAGGCACTTTGTAAAAGCCCGTTATGCGGATAATATAATCAAGCACTCTAGGTGATAAGATGAAGGGGAAGACAAGGCACACATAACTAAACAGTCAACCAGGAATGTGACAGTGAAATTATCATGGCAGTGATAACAGCAAGTTAACAAAACACTTCTGTGAATGACAGATGTTCTGCAAGTGCTTGGGAGGACATGGAGGTGCAGAGATTTTGGAAGAAACAATGGGAGTTGGGAGCAGAACTAAGCTGAATCGTGCCTTGAAGGGTGCTGAGGAAATGAAGAAGTGGAAAAGAGGAAGGGTATATCTGGAACAGCCTCAAGCGAGTGCTGTGAGCAAGAGACCCAAGGCAGAAGTGGGTGCGATGTTCGCTGTTGGTGCCCTGGGGCTTGGGAGATGGTTCTCCACAGAGCCCAAAATTTCAACTTGCTCAGATTTCCATGACCTGTCAAGCTAAGGAGTTTGGCCATTTTATAGGCAGAAAGAAGCCACTGAAAAATGATTGACAAGGACCATGATGCCCCATGGATCAGACTTGGATTTTAGGAAGGAGAGACATACATTACATACATTGAGTTTGAGGTGGTGAGATATCCACTGGACATTTGAATCTGGAATGAGATGAAAGACGAGGCTGGAGGCTGGAGGCTAGCTTCGGGAGTACGGTCAAGGGCAAACAGCAAGGAGAGTGAGAGATGGAGACGTGAGGAGCAGGAAGATGCAGGGACTGGGCTGGGAAGAAAGGGTGTGGGAGACATGAGAAGGGGAGTCATTGTGCCAAATGCTGCCGATAGTAAGGGTCAAGGAGGTTACACATGGACTGTGTGGGCATGGGAAGGTCTTCGATTTCTGGAGTGTGGAAGAGGCAAAGCCAGCACGTGTCCTTCCCAGGTCTACATTTCCAAGATGGCCTTGAGTCCCTCTCATATGGGAGCGCCTTATTCACTGATTATTTTATACTAGGTGGGTGAAACCAGCTGCTCAGTGTAGGAGAGCGTGGGAGAGAGAGGGTGTGGTGATGGACAGGTGGTGGCTTCATCTTGATGATGGTTCTTACTCACAGGGCTCTGGAAGGGACAGACTGCTGGGAGTGGAGGAACCGGATGCCCTTCTCTGGGCCTTCAGGATCCCTCCAGGCTGGGCTTCAGCCATGAGCAGCTTTCTTCACCTGGCCTCCTGAGTATCACCTTCCAGAGAGACAGGCAGGGAGAACCAGGCAGGAGGAGAGGTGTGGCATTCTGCCAGGAGCACTCCCTCTCTCTCTGAAGCACGCGACCGATGCCTGCCATTGTGTGTTTGCTGAATGAATGAATGAATCAGCCTGAGCCCACCCAGGCTGAGCGAACTTTGCAGAGCGTGGGCTGTGTTGTGTTTCCTGAGTCAAGAGGCCATGGGGGCGGCTTCCGTCAGTTGTTCTCGCTCTGTTCACTCTCATCAGTGGGAATGGAAGCTCTGCTTAGTGTCATGCGGCACCTGACCTTGGCATGGTAGCAAAAATGGACTCCTAAGAGGGAGGTGAGGTGGGCAGTGATGGGGAAGAGGTCCTTTGTTTCCCCTCTCCATTGTTTTTCCCAAGAAGGATGAATCTCTTAGCTTAAGCAGATTTGGTTTTCTTCAGACTGAAAAGGGTCCTTATAGGAAAGAAAGGAATGAGTTGGTAATGCTACACTCTCTAGACCCCAAGAATGCAAACGAAAGTGCACATGCATCTTGCTCACTGGATGGTACATATTCCAAACACTCGCACTCCAGGCTCACTTCCCACACCAACAACTCCATCTCTAAGAACCTCATGGATTCTTCCCTTATCTTGTTGCCTTTAACGGGAAGAGATGGCTCCCTTCTCAGTCTTTCTCAAGAGCTCTCTTCCGGTGCATTTGACCTCTAAGAGAGCCCTTTTAAGCCTTCTCTTAAACTGTCTGCACTAGTATGCTATGATTGTGTCTAATTTATTTTTGAGCCTCAGAAGCCTGGGAAAAATGATTGGTCCATGAAAAGGGCTTTGTGACCCTTTGTCAAATGAATTTAAGAATTCATGAATTGGTTAAAAAAATGCAGGACTCTCTGGTATCTCAGCCTTTGAGTTCCTAACACTGGTCTTTAATGTTTTTCTTTGTCCTTCTTTTTCCCCCCCACTGGTGGGGATTGAACCCAAGGCCTTGCACTTGCTAGGTAAACACTCACTCTATCACTAAGTTGCAATCTCAGACCTTGCTTTATTTTTTTTTAAAATTTTTAAATAGGACCTTGATTTGTAGGTCAGGCTGGCTTCAAATTGGCGATCATCCTGCCTCCTCAACCTCCCAATTGTTGGGATTACAAATGTGTGCCAACATACCTGGCTCCACCCCTTTTTTGTTTCTTTGTTTTGTTTTGACAATGTCTTAGGCACTTACATGCCTCTGCTCCTCATCTGCTCTCAAGTCCTACACTGAAGTCATCTCCAGACTGCAGTCTACTTTCTGAAAGAAAAAGCCACCATATACATGGTGCTTGACAAGTGTTAACCTGGTCATGGTGCCATAGTTGAAATGTGTGTAACAAACACTTCTGCAGCACTGTGTGATAAGTGCCCATCCAATAGCCTTACACATATTGAGTAACATTTCTGAAAGGAGCCCAGTGGGGAAGGGTGGTAGGCATTCTTGGATATTTAACTCTCTAGGGCACTCTCTGTGGACCTTACCGCTGCAACGCCAAAGATCACACATATGACTTGACTCTTAAGCAGGGCAAGCATGGTTTTGACATGAATTGTGTTAATAGCGCCCACATATGACAAAGAATCCTGGTCTTATTATCTGCTATTTCTTTGCTTTGTGTACTTGGACAAGTCCCTGAGCCTCGGGCTTCTAGGAAGAAAAAATACACAGAATGTCCCTGACATCCCTGCAGCAGAGATGTAATGAGTTTCCATTGGCACTGTTGGTACCCAGTAAATGTTCAGTTGTCATGAAGGAATGGGTTCAAAAATTCCTTTTCACAAAATTTATGGCTGTCTGATCAGCTGATAGGGAATTGGAGCTGTGGGGTTTCTGAAGCCTAGGTTTGAGAGATGCTGGCTCTACACTGGACATTATTACATAAGGACATAAAGTTACGTTTTTCACCCAAGTGAGGGCTGAGTGGTGTCACGCCAGCAGCCTCCCAGGGAGTTTGCATTGCCATCCTGCTCTTCTTCTCTGCTAGGCATTCGCACATGGTTTCCTGCCAACCTTTTTCTTAAGAACCCACTCCCAAATCCTCTCGGCATTATGTTCCTTAGAGCACTGTTTTGCATAAGAGTCTATTTCTTGGAAAAGCTCAATAGGGGGAAAATAGAACAAAAGGAGATAGCATAAGCTATCTGAATGTAACTGGTAAGGCAGGGTCAGAGGAGAGGTCAGGATTTGCGGGAGGGGCACGTGCTTTTGAATGAGGCCCAGATTTGCAGATTCCTCAGTGATGCACTGGGATCTCACATGAAGATGGCCTGCAGCCTATCAGCTTTGGAAAGAGCTTTATGAATGAGGGAAATAGTTTCTCTCAACCGTTCTACTCATGTATGCCTTTTAAGTGTAAGCTCCCAAGGACCTGCCTGGTGTGGAGACATTGTGATCGCCTTCTTTTCATCCTTTCATAGAGTGAGGTCCTGCTAGTCTTCCTCACTCTCGCCTACTTCTTGGATGGTTCATAGGAATCTCAGGGCTATAGGATAAAGGCTTGGAAATTTCATACCTGCATGGGATCAATAATCTAGGAAAGTTTTTCACTTGCTTCCTTTGCTCATGCTGGTTTCTGAATCTGCAGGTCACTGTTTGCAAGGTGGCATCTAAAGTATTTGTGTAAGTGTGTGTGTGTGTGTGTGTGTGTGCATGTGTGTGTTGGTGAGCTGATGGTACCTTTTTGCCCAGTTTGGAGGTCTGTACTTTCTACAGACTGTGAGATGAACAACTTCCATTGTGGTAAAATTTAAGGTTTGTATCACAACAAATTCCCATAAGGTAGTGAATCTGAAGGCTGGAGACAAGAGGTAACTGTTAAGAAAGCCTGTTGTCTGGGGTGCTGGGTGGCCAAGGCCTGTGTTCACAGTAACGTCTTACAAGTGACCAGTAGATGGCGCTCTGACAATAGGAAAATACAGCCTTCTCCCAATGAGGTCGGAAAGGGATTTTCCAACAACCTTTACACTGGTTTCTAGAGTTCTGGCTAGTTGCTTTTCCACACTTTCATTTTGGGGTCTTTAAGGGGACAGTGGGACTGGAAGAAGATTGCTCACCAGAAATATGAAGATGATCCATTTTAACAATGATCAGCTCTTTCCTGAGGGCAGATATGACCCACTCCCCTTAAACATTATGATGCCCAGAGCATTGGGTCCTTGATCAAATTCAACATGAGGATGGGGTGCATGGCATTTCTATGGACTTAGTATCATTGTGGGGCCTCTTCTCTTGATATGCAATTTGGAATTATACAGTATGGATATTAGAAACTGGAAACCTGATCCATTACAAGTCCATGCCCTGACTCTTGTCAGACCTGGACCAATAATGTCATGTTTCTGTAACTGCTGCTTTGTGGATTGAATCAGGGTCATAATGCATGTGCTGCTAGGCTGACCCCAGAGGTTTGCAGGGACGGCTAGCTGTAGGGTTTATGTAAATTGATAACCATATTAACTCCATAAATGATCATTTGATCATTAAAGTTATAGCTTCCTGCCAGATTGGAGACTGGGAGAATAGAGAGTATGAAACCAGGATAGAAATCCATAGATATGAAAGCTTTCAAGGGAGGCAAAAGCTAGGTTGGATGGGGAATGTTAGAGAAAGGACTGGCCTTTCTCTTAGCGTGGCTGGGACTGGCATTCCTCCTAGCATTGCAGTCTATTGAGACCACATCCCTTCCCAAAGCCTTTGTCCCCAGCTACATCCCCCAGGAATGCTCCTTTACCTTCCACAGAGGTACTCCTACTCCCCAGAGAACTCTCCATTCTCTCTGCCCACACATTTGGGAATCCTGTATCCCCTAGGAACACAGGAAGGCAAGTCAGCCTCAATGTGTCTTACACCTCCATATATACTCTCGGTCTCAGAATTATGGCAGCCATACGGAAGTCGGGATGTGGGAGAGTGAGGGAAAAGAATTAGTACTGCATCCCTGCTCAGTGGGTGATATTGAGGGGACAAGTCAGGGGATTTTGATCTTTCATGAACCACATCTGAGGGTAAAGGGTTAGTGACCAGGAAGGATGGGAGGAAGGGAGGGAAGGAGGAAGGAAAGAGGTGGCATCCCAATAAAATCTTCTATCTTGAGCATTCTAGCCAGTGAAGCTACACACTCTCATTTAAGCTAAGAAGATGCATTACTTATATCATCATCCATTTTATTCATTATTGTTTTTTCAGTGCCCCAAACAGTGCCTGCCACAGGCAAGGTATGCAGACACATTTGTCAAAGAATGATTTGCATGGATTTTTTGCTCTGTATTGTGGATCTCCTGGAAAGCAGAAAGCAGAACTTGATAATTTATTTATTTATTTTTTTGGTTTTTTGAGGCAGGTTCTTACTCTAGCCCAGGCTGACCTGGAATTTACTATGTAGTCTCAGGGTGGCCTTGAACTCATGGTGATCCTCCTACCTCTGCCTCCCAAGTGCTGGGATTAAAGGCATGCACCACCATGCCAGGCAGGAACTTGATAATTTCTGAAAGCCTTTTCTAGTTCAGTGAAGTTTAGAGTGTACTGAGTCAGCCACTTATGCCTGATTCTAACTGATTGTCAAGTGGAAGTTCATGGTCACACTTTCACCTCCTTGACTTCTCACTAGATACTGAGATAGAAGAGAACCCTCCAGTTAAGCTAGGAGGAAGGACAAAGAAAGAAAACAATTATAGTGCTGCACCTCCAACAGTAATTTGGCCTGAAATGAACTCCCTTGAATCCAAAAAGGTAGCCATGACTCCTGGGAGTGACTTTTCTTTGGATCTTTGGGTTTCCCTCAGTTACATATGTGTACACACACACACACACACACACACACACACACACACACACAATGTGCAATAGACACGTGTCAGTGCTCACATGGCTTTGCTCTCACAAGCACATACAAACAGGAATACATGTACTTTAAACTCAGACATCATCCCTATTCTCATCAATTAAATCACACACACATACACACACACACACACACACACACACACACACACACACTCCACCTTTCACAAGCATGACACCACCCTCACTGGTGATTTCCAGCCTCTGGGCTTTGGTAAGCTTTTGCTTTGGTCTTCAGCTTATTGGCCCCTTCCCCTCCATTGCTCAAGTAGGGGTGAATTTGGATACTACTGTGTGTTGAAGCGAAGGCAGGAATGAACATTGGGAAGCATTCCTCAGCTAGTGTGGACATGGGGAGGGTCAGTTAGTCTGTGTCCTCTGTTCCAAGTGGCCTAGTCACTTGTGGGGAAGGACAGAAGTCTTCATTGTCTGGTTCTTGTAGAGTGCTGTTTCTCCCATTGCCACTCTCTGCCTTTTTCTTCACTAGTGGATCAGCTTTGAGGAAGTCAGTGGACCTTATTCAGGATTAAAAGATGGGGGTGGAGGACCCCTCTGTTTAGGATTTTGAGGGAAGTTTTGCCCAGACTCACCATCTAGGGCCTGGAATAGCTGAACCACCTGCCAGGAGACAAGGCACAGGCCTAGGCTAGTGTCCAACCTAGAAGTCTGCCCTGGAGGGCTCCACTCGGATAGTCTCCAACCACAGCAGACCTCCCTCCCCAAGTCCCCAGGCCAGAGCTCTTCCCCTGGGTCCTACAGAGTGTTAAGTGGAGAGATGGGGACTGGGTGCTATGATCTGGTTGTGTTTGTGGGGCCTGGGGCCTGGGAGGTCTAGAGCAGAAGAGACACTGCCCTGGTGAGGGCACTCAGGGCTCCAACTCCCGCTAAAGCCACTGCTAGTTAGACAAGGTGCCTAGTGTTGAATTCAGCCAGGTCCCCTGTCATGCAGAGCCTCCAGGGCGCCACCAGCTGTGCCCCCTTCTCTAAGGGGTAAAGAGGGCTCTCCCTGGGCCCCAAGCAGAGGCTTGGCTAAATAAATCCTCCAGACTAACCAGCTTCACTGCCACTGCCAAGGACTCTGGGGTTCCAGGCTGCATCCTATCCCTTTCCCGCGTCCGTCCAGCCCGGGCCGCTTCGCAGTGCTCCTGCGCCCCGCGCCCCGCGCCCATCCAATGCGGCTCTGCCCGGTGCTTAGGCGCGGGCTGGGTAAGACAAACAGAGAAGAGAGCGGGTCATTAGTGAGGAAGTTCATTCCTTGGCTAAGTCCCGGGCCGGGCCACCGATGGCTGATGGCAACCTGTTCCTCCCCGGCGGGGCCCGCCCGCTCGCCCGCCCGCGCGCCCGCGCGCCCGCCTCTCCCCGGCGCAGCCGCGGATCGCTGTTGCAGGCTGATCCCGGGAGGCGGCGGCGGCGGCGGCGGCCGGCGCTCTGGGCGGATGCTGGCACCCGGGCTGCGCTGCGCTCTGGATGCTGCTCAACTTCTACCCTGAACACAGGAGCCGTGGAGGACTCACCTGCCCCTCTCCGGCTGGAGCGACTTCGTATCGTGCTGTTCTGGGCGTTGCGGTTTACGCAGGAACCTCACTACCATCCTCTCCCCTGCTCCCCCCTCTCTCCACCAACCTTTGGATGCGGCTGTGCTGGCAGATGTAAAGACCCAAGTCGTGGCCGTGGAATTTCTTAGATGGACTCGCAGGGGCTGGCGTTATAAAGCATGTCACCGTAACCAGCCTCCGTCCCTTCTTTTCTTCTTCCTTCCTTCTCTTTTCATCAAAGTTCTTTTGTTTTCATTTTCCTCTTCTTCTCTACCCCTCCCCCCGACTACCACCAATAAATCAGCAAACTGTCACCTAGCGAGCGAGCGAGCGGAGCGGGCCGGTGCCTGCCTTTCCCTGGACCAGGTGGCGCGCGTCACCAGCAGAGGAGCTATGTTGGAAGAACAGTCTACCCCACCCTTCTCCGGTCCCTGAACACCATCCCAGACTGGCATTTTTTTTTTGGTTGGGTAGGGAATTGCCCCTAGAAACTGAGCACCCCGAGCCCTGCCCCCCTTTCTTCTTTCCGGAGGAATGGAGCTTCGCAGAGGTGGTCTTTAGATTCAACAGTTCCGAGCCGCAGCGGCCTCTCCGCGAAGGGCTCGCGCGGGTCCCCGGTGGCGGCGGCGCCGTGCCTGCCTGGATGCGGCTTTGAGTCTCCTGTGTCTTTCTGCTTGTTGCTGTGTGCGAGTGTTCGGAGATCACCTTTGTGTGTCTTCTGTCTGTTTAAACTTCAGGATGGCTCGCTTCGGGGAGGCGGTGGTCGGCAGGCCCGGGTCGGGCGATGGAGACTCAGACCAGAGCCGGAACCGGCAAGGAACCCCTGTGCCGGCCTCGGGGCCCGCGGCCGCCTACAAGCAGTCGAAAGCGCAGAGGGCGCGGACTATGGCTTTGTACAACCCCATCCCTGTCCGGCAGAACTGTTTCACCGTCAACCGATCCCTGTTCATCTTCGGAGAAGATAACATTGTCAGGAAATACGCCAAGAAGCTCATCGATTGGCCATATCCTTTCTTGCCCATCATGACTCCCCTCTCCCCTTTCCTTTGCGTTTCATCGGGTGAGGGGGACACCTAGCACAGAATTCATCCCTTACTCCCTCCCGGTGCCAATTTGCCCCTTTGCTAAAGTGCATCCCACTTCGTGGCATCTAAGGGGCAAGCTTGGTGCTGCGGAGAACTGTTTGGGCACTCATGTTTTTCAAGGTAAGACTTTTGGTTTTTGATTTTTTTTGTTGTTGTTCTTGCTATTGTTGTTCTATGTGGAAATCTGTATTGTCCCTGGGTGCCTTGTGTTGTGGTGTCTTCTCCTTTCTGAGCTGGGCTTTGTCTGATTTCTGGCCCCCTAAGGCCCCCCCCCCAGTGCTTTCACAAGTTGTACTCTGCATGGATTGGTTGGTTCTCTCTAATCTGAGGGCTTTCATAATCACTGTCCTCCTTCCTTCCCTTTAAACCAGTCCACCCATTCCTACCAGCTAAGGAGACACCTGCACTGTCTGCCACCGAGGAAGCTGAGGCTCCAGGAAGGGACTGATCAGCTCAAAAGCCCTAAGTTCATGGGCCAAACCCATGTATACAAATAGACAAATGAATACATCCAGCAGGCTTTGGGCTAAGGGACCCAGCTAACTCTGGGGACAAAGTTTAAGTTCCACTCAAAGTGGAGTGTCTGTCACCACAGCTCAAACAGTTCAAAGTTGGAGCTCTCTTTTTAGAGGAGTGCCCACTAGGGCCCATCCTTTCCTTGGTTCAGATTGGTGCTCCTGCTCCTGGCTCAGTGGGTTGCCCTCCCAGTACTTAGGTCCTGAATTCATCACTTGAGGATCAGAAGTGTGCAAGCAATCTGTCTCTAGCTCCAAGGAGATTGCTCTTCCCAAACAGCTGGTGGGGCATCTGGGAGGTGATGGAGTCAGGGTGGACTGCCATGCAAGGAGCATATTTGCAGGTTTAACCAAGTGCACCAAATGCAGGCTGCTGATTAGGCATCTTCCTGCTCACTTTGCACTAAGAATTTGAATGCCTGGTGAGGTAGACTTGGGGGTGGTGGGTGTTGAAGGGGATTCTAGGAGGCTAGCTAGTGATGTAGTATTTAATGTGGGGGTGGGCTTGGTGACAGAGACTTTGATGCTTGTGGAGAAACATTTCTTGGGATGGGTGCACCTGCAAAAGAGGCTCCTCCTCTTCTCTGCATACTCCCTTCTCCCCACCCCCACCCTCACCTTCCAGGTGTGCAACAGTGGGGCAGGTGGAGCTGGGGGTCAGTAGGGAGGGGTTGAGAGGGAGGATGTCGGTAGTATAGGCCCATAGGCAGCTCTTGGGCATCTCACTGCTACCCCCACCTTAGTTTCTGGCCTTCCCTTTTTCCTCCCTAGTTCCTTGCTTCAGCAGCTCCATGATTGGCTGGCTCCTGGTGCTTCTAGAAGGAGCTTCTCTAAGCAGACATGCTGCTGCTGCTAACATCCTCCCACATCCACCCCTGGCTGGGCTTTTCTCTCCCTTTCTCCTTCTCCCCGTCCTCCCCTTCCCCTCCCACCTCCACAGAGTGATCCCTGGGCCATGCAGTACCAGAGTTGAATGCATCTAGATAGGGGCTTGGGGTGGGGGAGGGGTCCTGTCCCTGCAGCCTCCCCTGGCTATGAACTGCACAAGTGTTCCAGTGCCAAAAAATCCTCCTCTGGCCAGGACCCTACAGAGCTCTCAGTGAGACTCCTTCCCTCGCCTGCCCTGTACAATTCTGTCAAATTTCCCACCCACTAGGTGCCACTTTGCAGTGCCCCTTTTAGGGTGAGTTTATTCAGACAGGCATTCTTCAGTTTCTTTGTGGGAGACAAAGCTGCCCAGCCACCCTTAGGGTGGCAAAGCAGACCAGCAACCATCTGTGGCACCTGGAATAGTGCCCCTGAAAATCCAGGGTGGCTCTAGGCTTTCTGGTCACCCAGGTTCAGCAGGATGCTTACTTCTGGCCAGGCCCAAGCTTGGGGAACTGTGACCTGAATGAAGCATGTTTCCCACACAGTGCATTTGCCTCTGTTGGTCCCCTGCAAAGACACTGACTGCCTTTCCACCAGGAGCTGTGAGTGGGGCAGTGAGTCTTAACCCTCCTTTTCCTTGCCTTTGGTCAAAATGGACCAAAGAGAGTCAAAAGAGAGACACTCCAGGGAGTCAATTTCAGCATCCAGTTCAGTGCTGTGGCCTTGAGCCTTGTCTCTTAGTAGTCTTTTCCATCCCCACACTAGAGATTTTACAGGGTTAACTATGTTCAGAGACTAAGGTGTTTAGTGGAACCCATTTGGAAAATGTAAAAACTGCTGTTTGATTCTCCCCCCCTCTCCTGGCTGTACAACACAATTGACTATTGCGTTCCCTCTGGTGGTGACCACATGGGCACATTGTGCCTCTGTGGGCTCGTGGGCTCTGCATTTCCTCCCAAGCCACATCCCAGCTCTCAAGCTCACCTTCTCTTTCTCTTTTTTCCCCCAGTATCCAGCCTCCTCAGATATGTTTCATCTTATTGGGAACCAATGTGACCAGGTCTTAAAGCTCTGGAGTTAGGCTACCCAAGGTTCAAATCCTAGTGCCTTCACAAGCCCCTTGACCTTGAAAAGTGACTTCATTATTTGGGCTTAGTTTCCGTACCTGTAAAACAAGCATGATAAGAATCAGTTGCTGAAAGAATTAAATGAGTTAATATATGTCAAGTGCATAAACATTACTTAATTACCCAATTAGCATTGGTCATCATTGTCAATAGAATCCCTTATAAATTTCAGCACATGTGAGAAGAGAGGATCTTAGCTCAAGGTGAACTCATTTAGATTCTTGAATATTAAAGACAATAAAGTGTTGTATGTGCATTACTTGAGAGTTTGTTTGAAATTCAGAATCAGGGGTCCAGTTCAGACCTGATGAATCAGACCCCCAGTGATTAGTGTGCAGGCGATTGACTGCATTTCTGTGGATGGTGAGAGGTTTGAGAAATACTTTGCTTTTTTTAGGGGTGATCTGGTTTGCTTATCTCTGGCCTCAGACTGAAAAGAGGGAACCTAAATGCAACTGTAATTAACACCCATTTATCCAAAGAGTCAGGTTCCGAAATCATATCAAGACCTTCTTGGCTACTGACATATTTACGTTCCTCGTGCTCCAGGATTTTGGTTGTGCACTATGAAACTCTGTGAAACTTTCACTTTTCTTGGTTGAAGAAAGTTATTGAGAGGCCAGGAGGATCATGTGTTCTTCTCATGTGTCTTGCGTGCTTTGATCATATTGGTCTGAAAGGCTGAGTTGAGATTTAAAGTGTGCTTGTAGACCTCTGGCTTGGGGGAGGGCTTTATTCTGCCCTTAATAGGGGTCATCTAGTTCTTTTTTAAAGAAAAATGCTTACAATAACTCAGATTTGGCATGAAATATGGTAGAAAGGCAACAGCCCACTCTGAATGCATTTCACTTTTCTGGGAAGCTACATCTGCATAGGGAGATAATTTTATTTCCTCATGACACTTTCTTCTGCAGTGGATACCATAGCCTTTTTCAAAATGCTAATCTGATTTAAGATGTGATATTACATTTTATGGCATTCCTTCTTTTCTTTCTTGCTCATCTAATAGATAAAGCAAGAGTGTTCTTTCTTCTCAGCTATTCTGACAGCCAGCCAGCCCACGGTCACTGTACTGCACCTTACCAGTTCTGCTGTAGGCTCAGGGACAGTCATTCTGTGGATGGTCATATAGGATTTCTCACATGGTTTGTGGGATAAACCACACTTGTTTGCACTTTTCCAGATCAGGAGAGAGGAAGAAATGGTGTGTTTGACTTGGAGACTCTGTGCCATAGATAGGCAATAGTAGACTTTCATTTTTCTCTACTCACTTGGCCATCCCAACAGGGAAATACATGTTTCATGTGGAAATGAAACACGGTTCAGAGTAGGAAGATCAAATGGGTTTGCAGGGAATGGAGCTCATTAAGATGGACATGTGGCTATTCATCCATGATTTCTTGGGGAGAATTTCACTGTATCTTCTCAAAGCACTCTGGCTATGGCACATAGGTTATATGCTTATTATCATAGATTTCACTTTGTAAATTGTCCAGTAACTTGCAAATTTATTTGGAATATTTCGGTGAGAATTATCAGTGGCATATACTCTTCTGCCCTGGTTGCCTATAAATATATAGTACACCTTGTAAGATAGTAAGCTGTAGCACAGGTGTGATATAAGTGCATTGGATCATGAGTTAGGGTCCCTTGATTAGGGGAGAGGGTGAGAACTGAGGGTGAGAACTAATAGGCATGAAATGTGTACTGATTACAGGACACAGAATGCCTTCTGTGCATAGATGTTGTGACTGGAGCTGGCGCTGAGGCTGCAGGGTAAGGGTCTTTGCTTTTTGAGGTTCCTAGGATAGCCTCTGAATTGCCTATTGGCTTTGTCCTTGATATGAGAGGTGGGGGTCATGGTTCCTCTGGAAGTCAGGCCAAGACTGGTGTGAGGACCATTTATAATTGGGATATAGCCTTGAAAGTGAGTTGAAGAGGAATTTGAGAGGAATAAAATGACTTGAAGATGGAGACAGAAATATCTTGGGAGTGAGCGTTGTGTCTATTGGTTTGCGTGTCATTGTTTCCCTCACTTCCCTGTGGTTGCCTTCCCAGTGATAGGCACAGTGCACACTATGAATTAAAGGAGGGGGAGGAAACTAATGAGCACAGGTCTTCTTTCTTCTTCCTGAAAGATCCAGACTGGAATTATTAGCTCCATCCCAAATTGCTTATCTCTTTTTAGCTGTTGCTGTACAAGATGTAGGTGTCTTTTCTGTCAAACTCTGCTGAGTTCTCCCTTCTTTGTAGGAGCATCTGCTTCCCTTCAGTCTTCAGATTCTCAGTTGAAACAAAAGGAAGTCAAGATTTACTAAGCCATCAGAACTCTTCAAACCCTGTGACTCTGTGTGTTTGATGAGCAGATCAGTGGCCTACCTGGGGTCTCCAGGGAAACTGCTCACCAGACACCAACCCATTGTGCAGTCTGATCCTGTGGAGGCCACACAGTTGGTCTGGTTTGTTTATCTCTAGCCATAGATTGAAGAGACTGAACTTATGTGCAACTGTAATTAACACCCCTTTATCCCAAGAGTCAGAGGCCAGGTCTTTCACCTTCTTGTTTGGCCCCGTCATCTACCCATCATTTCATCGTTCTATATTTTCTCCCGCTCTCATTTTTAGGTTCAGCCTTTGTGAATAATTCATCGCATGTGTGGGTTTTCAGAAAAAGGGAGGTTATGTCTTCCTCTTAGTTATGATCAAGGTCTTTTGTGAAGAGCTAGCTTCGGAAATGAACTCTTTCGAAGTCATCTATTTTTCTGTGGTGGTACTATGATCCCGAAAAGGTAGCTATGGGAGGGGAAGTCCTTTCAAATGCTTTTCCTTTCCATTTTTATCATGAATGCCTCCTACCCATTAAGTCACCTTAAGTGTCCCATAAATATGCAGCTAGTCCCTCCTTTTCTTAGAGACCGTGGCTAACTTAGAAGGTATTTATGTCCCCAGGTACTGGTCATGCTGAGTCTTGTTAGCTTGAGGTTTTCATATTAATAAATGCTGAACCCCTGAACTGAGAAGCAGGCTTTTGTAAAACTTTTAAATTCTAGTGTGAAATTCACATAGGAACTGGGGCAAGCATGCTGTAAGGGGCAGGCATGGGCATTACCTTGTGAACCAGCCATCCGGCTTCTGTGGACCCCACCACCAGCACGTGACTTCTAAAGCAGTGCCTTTCAAAGAGAGCTAGAGGTTTGAGTGGTGTAGCTAATTTCTCTTCCCATCTCCCAAACCTACACAGAGAAGATTCATGTGTGGGCTTACCAGTCATGTTTCCAGCATCAGTCTTGATTAAAGATAGAAAGTACAGCACAGAGATTTTAGGCTCCTGCAATCTAGTGGTTTCTTGTATGTGAAGCTTATTTCAGGGAGATGTCTATGGTGTATCTTTGCTCACTCAGTATTCCAAATATGTTTCCTTAATTTTTCATTCTCTGCATCTTTGGTTACGAACTTTAGTGAACCCTGCATCCTCATCTCTGGAAAGCAAAGATAAGCTAGAAGGTATGTCCTTAATAGGGAAAGAGAAACCAGATTAAAGAAGTGACTTGAAAATCATTGGTCTGAGTTATCCCCCTCTCAGTGTAGCTGCTGCTTCTTAGAAACCTGCTCCCAAACCCAACACCCAGTGCTAGAGATAGACCACAGGGCAGGCAGGGCTTGGGATACAGTACTCAGACTCTAGCTGTAGCTTCATATAACCCAGCTCTTCATGGCACTTGTACCAAGTGTGGTCATTTTGCCTGTGGGAGTTGATGGGAATCACTATTACAACTGTGTAATTTTTAGGCTGTAATTTTCTTTTCCTGCCTTTGGCCCTGTTGTATTTTTGCTGCATTTGGGCTGAATCTCTGAAGAATTTGGAAGTTTCTTCCAGATATGTCTTTCATTTTCTCTGCCCTTCAGGGGAAGGGATGACATAAGATGTAGACAGTTATCTAGGGAGAAAAGAAGAAATGCTCTGTGTCCAGTGTCATGAATGGAGCTTCGCAGGTGACCCAACTCTGTATCATTGATGGTCATTGCCAAGATGTAAGGTGTAGGGAGGAAGAAACTGAATCCTCAGAATTCTGTCCCAGCCTCCAGCCTGGCTGTAGATTGAAAGTTTTCAAACTTTCCGGGCCTCTCTCTGTTTTCACACAATTGTCTCATGGGGCTGGTCAGAGTCAAAAAGCATGAAATGCATTTTCAACAGTTCCTGACGTCCTGGCCATTTCTAGCTGTGTGCTATGGGGACTGTTTGCTGCCATTCTGTCATCAGCCACTATTCCTTTCAGCAAGTGATTTCCATCAGCCTCGAGACTAATGCTTCATTGAGGTTCTTTCTGTTGGAGTCAGACATATGCACTCTACCTGTTTCATTAAGGCACTGGCTTCCAACCGTTTTTCAAACTCACTGCAAGGGTTGTTAAAATACAGATCACTGGCCTCCCACTCCAGAGTCCTGGACTCAGTAGGTCTGAAGTGGGACTTGAGGGGTCTCATTTATCACAAATTCCCATGCGCTTATTGGTGCTTCTGGCCTCAGGACCTGCTTTGGGAACTACTGCTCCACAGCTTTGCTCTCTGCCTTGTGGTGCCTTTAGAGAAGCCAGTGATGCAAATTGCTAAGGAGATTCCCCCTTCCTAAAGCCGCCTTTCATAGACTAGTCTAAAACCCTGCTACTCACAGCATCCTATTCCTCAGGTAGTAAGGCTTTTCTGTTAGAATGAGGATCCTGGAGGTGGGGTGCGTTAGGTAGTTATATGGCATTGTCTGCCTTGAGTTCTTATTATTTGTTCGTTTTGATCTTATAGCTAAGAACAGGCTGTTCTGAGAATACCTGTGTCTCTGTTAGGTTCACCACCTAGCACAGTGCTGGCACAGGGTGGACATTCATTTTCTCTATAGTTCAATGTATTGCAGTGATTTAACAATCATCAACAAAGTGCCTATTATGGCCCTGGTGTTCCCATGACCAGGATCTGTAGATGTCACCTGGTGTTAGTGTCCTGACTAGCTAGGAGGGGAATGCAGGGTCATTACATTGGGAATTGGCAAGTTGTACATGTTTTACTTCAGAGTCTTCTTCAGAATTGCTCAAATTTCTCTATCACTGAGTTCAGGCTCTCCTACTGTTAAAGAAAATGCAGGGTATTTATTATCTGGCATTTGTTATAAAGAATTCTATTCCTTGGCACCTTGAGACCTATAGTATAATGACAACTGAGATGTTTAACGATAGCTCCCAAGCATATAAAATACTATTTTGTTTTCTGAATACTGCCAATAAAGTATTCATTACATGTTTAAACATAGTTTGAATGGTGTATGGACCTCATAGTACTGTATTCTCAGCTTGCACAGTTATAATCCTTACTGATATAAAAGTAACTATCACCTTTTGTTAATTTGTAAAATTAACCAAGGGTTCCTTTTCCAGCTCTACCAGATAACAGAGAATTTGTTACATTACTCTAGAAGTGTATAGAACTGGAGGTGCAGCCTGGGGCAGGTGTCATCTCATCATCAGGTGGTGGGTCTAAGTCATTATTTAAAAATGTATTGCTAACTCAGCAGGCTTTCCATTTGCTGGGAAGGATCCCAAGCTGCCAAGCTGATATTACCCCTCACTGGGTGTGATTTTCCCCCCTGAGGACTAATATTGAAAATGGACTTCCAAAATTTCCAAGAGAGACTTTAAAATTTATTTATTTATTTATTTATTTATTTATTTATTTATTTATTTATTTTCAAGAAGAGAGAGATAGAGAGAAGAGAGACAGACAGAGAATGGGCACTCCAGGGCCTCCAGTTGCTGCAGACTCCAGATGCGTGCACCACTTTGTGCTTCTGGCTTTACGTGGGTACGGGGAATTGAACTTGGGTCCTTAGGCATTGTAGGTCCAAACGCCTTAACCACTAAGCCATCTCTCCAGCCCCCAAGAGAGACTTTTGTAGGCATCTCAGCAAGACCTTTAGTTGAAACATTCCCTGACTTGATTCTGAATTATCCAGTGTTTGTCTTTGAGCAAACTTCCATTTTCTTTCACACCCCATCTCCCTTCTTCTTGATCAAAGCCAAAGGATGCTGGCCTCTGAAGGTGCTTAATTGAAGGTTGATAGCCATTAATTTCCGAGGTGTCAACTCTATATTCTGTGGAACTTTAGAGTGAGGAGTGACCTGAATGCCTTCTCAATGGATATTTGACGTATTGGGACCCCTCGATTCCTCTGGTACAGTGAACTTGAAGGACACACAAGATTTAGTGCTCCCACCACACATCCATTTCACTGTATTCAGCTGTGTGGTGAATGAGTCGTCCCCCTCCCATGAGCTCTATGTCATTTGCAAATTTGATAAGCATGTGTGCTGTGGTTTCCCTAAATACTTAAAACATGATTAGAGTTGGGGGTCTCGTGTCTGTGCATCATATGTGCATTTGTCACTGCTCATCCACCTGGAAGCTTTTCTGAAATCTTTTGAACTGTGCTTTAGCCAACTGACATTTCTCTATTTTGTCTGTAAAAATATTGTAGGAGATATCCTTGTCACAGGCTTGGCTGAAATCAATCTATACTCTCATGACTATTTCATGTCTATTTTAAGCTAGGCTGTAGCATCTTGCCTTTTCCCAAATCCATTTCAGGTGTCCTTTTCAAGGACTCAGATGATAGTTTATTTCTTTACTAGACAATAAAATACATGGAAGTCAAGGGAATAGTCACCACCATCTAGTCCAAAACCCAGTTGATGAAACTGTTACCTGAGAGTTTCGGGTGTAGCAGTCTCTCCTTGGGAGCATGAGTGTCATTGTTAAAAGCATGGCCTTCGAATTCAGATTGCAGCCCCACCCCTTCCTCTTCCTAGCTGTGTGCCCCATTAGCCTGCTTAACCTTCCTCTGTCTTGGATCTCTCAAACATAAAACAGAAATAATACTTTTCCCTATAGGGTGTATATTGTTGAATTTTGGGGGAAGTTCAGATGACACAATACATGTAAAGTGCATAGAATAGGGGCTGGTACACAGCAAGCAGTAAATAATTCTTAGTTATTAGTATCTGGTTAATTATGGATAACTGAACGTTCAACTTTTGCAGGCAAGAAGTTTCTCATTTTAACAGCCATGCGTCACTTCCTCTAGACTCTTAGCAGATTTCTAACCTAAGTGTTCCCAGACATCATTCAGGTGACCATTGTGTTGGCCTCCTCAGCTTCCCAGTCTACTCCTTTTCTCTACTTGGTTGACCTTGCCAAGCTGTTACAAGGTTCAGGTAACGAATGGGAATGAAAGTCCTTTGTAAATATGTTAATGTCCATAAAGTTCAAAAGGATCTAACAGCTATGAATCAGATCACTACACGAAGCTCTTCCCTGGCAGCACCTACTACAATGGAGACAGCATTCTTATTTTCTGCATCTTACAGTTGTGGAAGAAAGGTGTGGAGAGGGTGACTCATTTGCCCAAGCTGACACAGTAGTAGGAGCAATGGTCTGATCACAGTCAAGTTTTTGTTTGTTTGCTTTGTTTTGTTTTTTTGAGGTAGGGTCTCACTGTAGCCCAGTCTGACCTGAAATTCATTATGTAGTCTCAGGGTGGCCTTGAACTCACGGGGATCCTCCTACCTCTGCCTTCCAAGTGTTTGGATTAAAGACATGCACCACCATGCCTGGCTCACAGTCCAGTTTTTAACTGCTGCAGCTAGCTAGTCTTACATGATTTCTCTGTCTCTGTCTCTGTATCTGCCTCTCTCTCTCTCTCTCTCTCTCTCTGCCTTCTTGTAGTATTTATTGGGTTTACACTTTTAAGAATAAAATTCAAGAAGCAGAGCAGGGTGACTCATGCCTATAATCCAAGCATATGGAGGCTGAGGTGGGAGGATTGCCATGAGTTCAAGGCCAGCCTGGGCTAGAGTGCTTTAATAAAATCAGAAAAAATACAATTCAAGCACTGAGGAGATGACTCAGTTGGTAAAGTGCTTGCCCCACAAGCACAGGGGCCCGATCCTGGATCTCTAGCACCCACATAAAATCTGGGCATGGTAGCACACTCTAGTAATCCCTGTGCTGGGGAGATGGAGACAGAAGGATCCCTGGGGCTTGCTGGCTAGCTAGTGTAGTTGGGTTGGTGATCTCAGGGTTCAGTGAAAGAAACTGTCTCAAAAACTAAGGTAGAGAGTGACTGAGGAAGATTCACCCCACATATCAACCTCTGGTCTCCTCCTATATGCACATATACCTGCACACACACATGCAACCACACACACATGAACACGAATAGAAGTATCTACATCACACACACATGCTAAAAATCAAAACATCTATATTACAACTCGTCTTCCTATGTATGTTTCTAATGTTGATATTACACACATATTTTCCCTAAGGACACATTTGGATTTATACTCCAGAAAAATATACCTTGAGGATCAATTATGAGATAGAATATTCCCAGAGAGCTTTTGATAAGAGTAGATCGATACTCAAAACCATCAACAACCTTAAACAAATTCACTTGATTTTGTTTTGGTTTGTGCAAAAATGGTAGACAAACATTTCGGATGGCTCATTTGATGGCATATGCAGGATCTCTGGAAGAGACAGTAACTAGCTGGGCCTCCAGACAGATGCTCTTCTCAGGGGTTGCCAGCCTTCTGGCAAACTGTTCCCCATCAATCAGGCTTCTTGAGTATTCAAGGTCTCTGTGTTTATTTTACCAAAGAAGAGAGTCAGGATTGGACTGTGTGAACTGTGGAGGAAGCTTCTGAAAAGGCTCAAGGGCTGTGTGGGGAGAGAAACCTCATGGCTTTGAGCTGCTGGAAGTTGGCCTAATGAGCTCTTTGCAGGGCATCTGGCTGGAGACACTGGAGGGCATTCTACCTGTGGAACTGGAGACTAGTGTGCTGGAGAATGGAGAAGTAGCATGTACCACTCAGCTCCTGGAATCTCAGAAGCGGTTAGGGAGGAGGCTGACAAAAGTTAAAGCAACTGTCTCTCCTTCCTGCTAACTTTGGATTGTATTTGCATGGAAATTAGTATTTGTGAAAAACTGAGCCATATGGATGCACAGAGATGCATGTGTTCATCTGGTCTGTTGGTACCAGAGCAGTTGATGGGCGTGGGCTTGTCTGGAGGTGGGGTGAGGGGGTGGATGTGGCAATATGAGGGAAGGGCAGGATTAGAGAATAGGGACCTATGTAAATTCAGAGTATTCAGATATTTGGGGAAAATAATGCTCCCTTCTTATAGAGTTACAAGTGTACATATTTACTTCCTTTTGAAATCACCATTTCTCTTGACGTTCTGTGAATAAGGATGTTAACATCTTTGGGTAACTTCTTGCTCTGAGACAGTTAGAAGGTAACATATACACCATGCCTGTGTGTGCAGGCTCTGAGCTCTCTTCAGCACACATTTCAGCGGCCAACTCAAGATAACAAAGAAAAGGATAGCTATGAGGATATGGAGTTGTCCAGGAGCTTTGCACACACACTTCTGATTGAAAAAAGCTGGGCTGAGAATCCTAATACTCTCAATAAGCTTGTCATTTTCTTTTATCTTCATTTATTTCTATCATATTTTACAAGCATTCTCTAAAGACCATCGTTCAGGGCAGGACAGCTTTTAGGAGTGAACGGGGGAAGCTAACCTTTAAATGAATGCCTGTTGTGTGATGGGCATTGTGGAGTGCACTCTTGAGACCTATCTGATTTCATCTAGCCTTGTGTGCAGTAGATACTGTTATTCTCCATTTACAGATGATTGGTGCGGGGCCACAGGGTCTTACTCACTCTGTCCTCCAATTCATTCTCCTTTCCTTGGACCACACTTCCTTGGGCAGATCAAGACTGGAAGGCCAGTCTGCTTAGGGTGGCTGTGAACTGCTTGTGTGATTCTATGGCACCCATTGGACATGAGGTTCAATCTATGGTGGAGAGAAGGATCCGAGGGCCGGAGAGGAGCAGAGGTCTCTTAGGCATCATGAAATGGCTGTGGGTCACCTTGGCCTGTGCCATTGGAGTGCCAGCTTGGGTTGGAACCTGGGATCTTTGCTGCTTGGTTGTCCCCTTCCCTACTACCACACTGTCTCCATCACTCTGCGGAGGAGCTTGGATTTGAAAATGCACATTTTCCTTTCAGTATTGGCATGTGGAGTCCACTTTATTTTTTTTTCCAGCTCTCACAAAGCCTCAGTCCTCTTCACTCCAAGGTACCCAAGTGCAAGTGCAGTGTGGGGGTGGTAACCATCATGACTTTTTCTTGAACTTTCACTTATTGAATGCTTCTGCTTTTAAAGCTTTTTAAGGAAATGGGGGCTGAGGGTGATAGGGAGGCTGCAAAAAAATCTCATCTCCTGAAAGAGTGTAGGATAGGCTTGCGGTAGGTTTATGGAAAGTCTTTCCTGTGTGCATCCTCAGGCTACCTTCATGAGGGTACTGAACCTGTCACTGATGATCTCCTTAGAAGCTTCTAGTCAATCCAGTTGGTCACAGAGGTCCTCTTCTCAAAAAATCGGAACATTTCTCTGGACTTTCGACACTCTCAATGTGTTCCTGGTGTGCCAGGACTTCCAATTTGAATATTATTATTGGGGATTCTCATTTGTAGCTTCATCAAAAGTCATTTCTTTCAATTATAATAATAGATGGTCATTGCTCTCCCACTTTAGAATATTAGAGTTACAAATACCTGAGAAACTCTGACTCGGTCTTTAATTAGCCATAGGAAATGGTTAATTAAAGGGCCAGAAACATCAAGAGATTTAACACAATTCTCAGTTAATGATGAAGCATAGATTAGAACTCAGGGTTCCTAAGTCAAGTTCCTTTACTACATTTTCTCTTCTCTTCTCTTTCATTAATAGTTATTTTCTGCTCAGTCATCTCCCCTCTAGACCCTTCATTCTCTGAACTTCCTTATCCTTCTATCAGTTAGGAAGTAGGTGGTTTCAGTGCTTCTTTTGTTATGTAGAAGACTTAGTTATAAAGACAATGATTATTAAAAAAGAAATAAGTAATAAAGAGTAATAATGGACAAGAGACAGATAATTCATGCAGGTTCAGCCACCTGTCACAAAGCAAGGATGGGAAATAAATTCAGAGCAATGATTAATCTTCTCTTTTTCCAAAAGTGTTCTTGGATAACCATATGGAGTGGAATGAAATGTTGGTATAGAACTTAGTAAGCAATGGATTTCTATTGGGTATAAAAACCAGGAGTAGGTTTCAGCAGGTAAGTGAATAGATAAATGTAGTCAGAATATTTTCTGGACTTTCCAGTAGTCCTAGGAAAGATATATTATCTTAGACTCTTCCTTAACAGATGTGCTATTGGAGAACAATTGAGTGGCCCTGGGAAGGAGGAAGTACACTTAAGTATGAAAATTTCTTCATTTAAGCACCCTCCCTTCAATCTAGAGAGACAGGGAGTTTTATTTGATTATTTTGCCTATAATTTCCCTGGATTGTTAGGGGATAGAGCTGAGAGTATAGAGAGGTTCTAGAAATGTCTTTTTCCTCTTCTGGTCTTGGTTTCTCTGTGTATATATGACTGTGCTGGGGTAGTTGGTAGAACGCTGAGACACTTTTCAGTTACTCCACTTCTGCCTCTAGGATCTTATCTTCTGTAATTGTCATTGCGCCTGGCTCAAGGATGCTGGTAGCTTTCATGGCCTTCAGAATGGAAACTGTGGCTTTTCCCTGGTTGCAGGTTAGAATCAACCTGGGAACTTCCAGAACTACTGATGCCCAAATTTCAGTCAAGACAAGTCCAAATTTGTAGAGGTAGGATATCTGTATCTTTTATTTTAAAACACTTTTCCTGCTCACAGCTCAAGTGAGACTCACTCATCTTCTGTAGCATGAGAGGTGAGCTTCTTACATGATCCCACCTCTGTTCCTCTTCCTCCCTCTCTTCCTTTGTGAGCTAGAGTATTACTCTGTAGTCCAGTCTGACTGGGGACCCATGATCCTCCTGCCTCAACCTCCAGAGAGCGCTGAGATTTCAGGCATTCTCCAGCATGCATGTCTGTTTTGGCTTCTTTTGCATGGCCTTCGATCACAGGTGGATTTATTTCAGTTCCCTTGCAGGCTGTGGTTAAATAGTGGGAACCCCATGGGCATCCTGGAATTGAGCCTGAGAGAATGGAGGGGTGATTAATTCTACTGTGTCAGAGTGTTGGCGAAAGCATTCACCTGTGGCTGTTTCTGGCGTACTTTCAACTGTACAGGGTAATGGCCTTTTATGAAGAGGATGTTAGCTTAGACTTCCTGAAGGCAGGCCTAGCAATTTGAGGCTGAGGGACACAGTCTTGTTTACCTAGGTGTTCCTTAAGTCAGTACTGAAAACATCCTAACTTTGCTTCCTATTGGTTAATTGACTTAGTATGTGAGGACTGACACAGCATGGTACCCAGTGCAGGACTCTGTAGAACGTTCTTGACAATCCCATGAACTTCCAGTGGCTTGGCCTGGTTGAGGGTCCTTCGGTGCTTCTCTTCCATAGTCTCTGTTCACTGATGCAAGTTGGTAGCTTGAAATTGACAGCAAGGAGAGTGTTTACATCATAGAAATTGGCTAATGCTACGCACAAAGATTTTCTCCCTGATGTTAAATATTCATTAGTACCACACTTCATTTACCACTTAACAAAGTAATCCATTTCCTTATGGGACAGCAGAAGTTCTTTTGTGTATTACCCTAGGTCTGCTTTGAGTGGATCAAGCTTTCTGGAATCACTCAAGAATTATCTGAGACTTCTGTCCAAGTTGGCCTTCTGGGTATTTCAAAGTAGCTATGATGTCTCTCAAGTCTTCCCTTTCCAAGCTAAGTGTTAGCTCCTTCAACATTTTCTCATGTGGTGTGCACCTACTAAGGTAGGTGTCTTTAAACAATGGTTCTGTTGCAGAGTTTTTGAAGGAAACATAAATTCTCCTAACAACAATCCAAACTCTTTAACACCCATTGGACACCTGCCCCACAACGAGTGTTGGCATGAAGTAGGGTAAAATCTTGGGTGTGACTATTCATTGTAGTTCATGGTCTTTCTCTCAAGTATAAGTTGCTGCCAGAACTCTTGATGGGCTCACATTTGTCAGAGTGTCATCAAAACACAAATTCTGGTTTCTAAAACAGGTAATTTCTCCATTGCTGATTTGTTTTCTTCCAGGGCCTTTTAATGTCCCCCTTTTCATTCTTCTCCTTCTTGTAGCTTTCAATCATTTGTCTCCTGATCACCAAAACTGTGCATCAAATCACATTGGCTTGAATCCAGGGTCCAATCAGACATAAAAGGAGTGAGTTGTTTGAAGCCTCCTTCAGTTGACTGTGCAGGAGTGGCAGAAAGAAACAGGAGGCAGAGCTGTCTTGTTTCTCAGAACCAGCTCTTCTGGGCACCGGATGTAGATGGGTCTAGAGCCAACTGACCCTTAGCCTCATCAGCATTACAATGCTGTGACCTTCCTTTCACTTGGAAGTCAGGTAGAGTTCCTTGATCTAAAAGCTATGAGAGGTGGTACATGACTTCATAGCTAACAATAAAAGGTAATGCTAAGGAGCGTTTGTTTGAGTAACTGAGTCCATTGACCTCCATAATAGAGCAGCTGGACTGTTCCAACCCACAGAAAGACCTCTGAGTGGGTGGTCTTCTGCCTCCTCTTGTGTTCTGGGATATTGCTTTTTCTGTCTTTCATTCATTAGGTTCGAAGTGTTTAGGAGTAACAGCATTCTGAAAGAGAGAGAGAGAGAGAGAGACATAGAGATACATGTGTGCTCAGAGTTGCCTGTCAGATGGTGGATTGGAACAGAGGCAGCTGTTGTCATGGTGATAGCAGGTTGCATCCTACCACCATGGAAACCAAAGTTAAAAAACCGATGTTAAGGCTAGAAGTCACATGATAAAATTTTTGTTTTGTTTTGTTTTTTAAAAAGAAAAGGGGTATGATTTTCCAATCTGATTTTTTTAAAGACAAGATTTGGTTGTGAGAAAACCTGCACAAGGCAAACAATGAGATAAGGAAACCTAGCAGTGTGGAGCATGTGGAGTCTTACCATTTTTCTGCTTGTTTATAGTACATTTTTCCTGCTACCAGGTTGGGAGTGCAGCGAGGATTTCTAGGTTTGCAGCCAGAGTGGTCCAACAGTAAGACACGGAGAAGCAGAGAACTTTTGCTTTCCCTCCCTATACTGGTCAGCCCAGGACAGAGACCAGTAATCTGAAAGTGAAGACTGAGAAAGGAGATGGAAATGGAGTTGAGTGTGTGCTTTACTCCAAATATGGATGTGGTCAATATGTTAGTACATTCAGAAAATTAATGTTTATTTTTAGGAAATTGAGAAGTTCATCAGTAACTTTTCAGAACTCCAGGGATGGGGATCCCTCTGTTTATTATCTTTCTAGATAGGACTCCTTTGGGCTACCCCATCTTGCCAGGCTGGCCTTGGGTAGGAGTGCCAGGAAGTCCAGATGTGCCATGGAGACATGCACTCCCTCTGGACATGCCAATCCCCCCAGCCTTTCCTCTTATTCTGACCTTTCTCCCTTTGGAGGACAGGGGTGGCTGAGAGAGGCACTAGATAGGCTTTTTGGAGTTCATAGATTTATCCCACTTCCCCACTTCACACATTGGTTGGGAGATAAGATGGGGAAGTGTTCTCCATGACAGCCAGCCCCAGGCCTGCTCTGACAGGTGTGGATTTTCCTCTCAGATTTACACATTGAGGGTTTGTCCTGGTGGCATTTATACTCGGGTTAGGAGGTGGAAGGTCCTGGAAGGAAGTCAGCTGTGTAAGTATGAGGAGGACAATGAAGGGTGCAGTCTGTTGTCTCGATGCCACAGTGATGGCTATGTCTGCGGTTTGCACTCAGGTCTTGCCTCTTTTCTATCACTTGTCTCTGCCTGCAGGACAGATGTGTCTTCTTCAGTGGCTTGGATGAGGGGGATGTGATCTCAGCAGTATGATCTCACTGTGTGTCCATCAGGGGCTATAGGAGCTGGAGCCGGACTTCTGCAGTGGTTCAGCCCCTCCTGTTCTTAGCTCTGGCTTTGGGTGAGATTAATGTCCCTTCTAATCACTAGGAGAGATTGCATCAGAGCCATCAGCTTCATAAATCCTCCTCTGGGACTGCTGTTTGGATGTGCTTTTCATATTCCCAGGAGGTTCTGGGCCAAATGTCTTCACTCTCTTCCCGGAGGCCCATTACCATAATTTTCTTTTAAATTTTTTATTGTGGGTATGTGTCTTCAATGTTAGCCATGGCTGCAGCCAACTAGTCCCCTTCTGGAGGCTGTGACCACTAACAGATGCTTTCCCGAAAGCCTTGACCACAGAAGACACTCAAGGATTGATTTAGTAGGATAATAAAAGGGATTGTGATTTGTTTTGTTCCTTAGTTTTGTGGGGAAACTTTCATGTTCATGTATCATTTTAGGCATTGATCCTTTGTCTTTCTAGCTTGTTCTGTGGGAATGGTTGGTGGTAGCTTTCTCTAACTTCAACACTGTGTTACGACAACTTTTTGCAGTGAGAACCCTGACTCTGTTGCTCACTGCATTTTAGAGACATCTGAAGAAAGATCGTGATTTTTCTCAATCGCATGTAAATCTTGAGTTTCAATATTATTCATATTTCCAATGTCTCTTTGGTATGGAGCTTCTGACAGAATCATAGGAGAGACAGGCTCTTTCCCAACTACATCTTGGAGTCAATAGCCACACATTAGATTGATATTCATGAGTAGGTGAGGAAGGAATGGGAAGACATAGAAAAGACATTGAAATCATCATCTGAGACTATTATGCTTTTTCAAACATCCCGAACAAGGAGGCTAACAGGAGAAAAAGCAACAGAACTTCTTGTAGAGAGATTGTTGTGGGTCTGGGGCTAGGGGTCAAGACGGGTGGGAGTGTGTGAGCCCTCCTAGACAGTCCCAAGATTTCTGGGGAATGCCAGAGTGGCCACAGGCCACAGATCCCTGTATGTTCTCCATTAGGCCTGAAGTGGGGAGAAAGTGCAGCTTTCTGTCAGCTTGCCTGTCGCTGGTCCCCACAGCCCCTCAGAGCACTTTGGTTCTCTTTCTATGGTGATATCAAAGGCTCTGGAAATAGACAGCCAAGAGCCAAGTGGTCTGGGGCAGCCCCTGATGGTCATAGGGATGCATATTTCCCTAGGATACCCTATATTTGCTGTCCGTCACCCAAGTCCTTCCCAAGTCTGTGTCTGCAGATATGAAGCCAAGAGGTTTGATGGGGCAGCTCTGCTGGTTGGCAGTGGAAAGGATCATCCCTGCACCAGGACCCCAGGTTTCTGTTGGCAAGCAGAACCTGTACCACCACAGCCCTAGGTCCACCCCCTCTCTCATCTCAGCTTTCCCTGCTCAAGGAGGAATTGAACAAGGCAGGTGTGCAGGCCGAGCAGCATGACTCAAATTAGCTGAGTTGCTAAGGAAACAAGTCAACTGGTTGAAGGAAGGAGCATTGGGTAAAGGAGATAAATCAATAAGCAAACCTATTTTTATCATTTCCCTAATGATTGTCTTGGAGCTGCTAGACAGGGAAGGGGCAGGGAGAGCTGCAGCGACACAGGTCCTCATTAGCGGCTCAGAAGAAGAGAGGAGCGAAGGGGTGTTTGGGGAGAATGCCAGAAAAAGTTTATGAGGTGGGGCTCCTAGTAAGTACACAGTGAAGTGGAGGGGGGACCTTTTTGAAGGTTTCTAAGCACTTTTTTATCGGTCATTTCCTCCCTGGGCTTGGTCGACCCCTCTGTTCCTTGGCTTTTGTTCTCTGATTGTCTTCTTCCACTTTGTACCCACGTTAGCATGGGCTTCAGTATTGCTTTGTGGTTTTTGTTCAGAATACATATTGCTTTAGAAGATTTTATGATTGTAAGTTAATGCATGCTCATTGTAAGACTCAGACAATGGATAAAGGAGTAAAGAAGACAGGGAACAATCACCTCATGACCCAGAGAAAACTCATTATCTTTACAGCAAGACAGAATCGTCCTCTCTCTCTCTCTCTCTCTCTCTGTCTCTCTCTCTCTCTCTCTCTCTCTCTCTCTCTCTCTCTTAACATTAAAGAGAACTTCTGTATATACTGGATTCTTTTCTTGATCTCTTTTTATAGATAGATAATGCATGCCCACAGGATAGAGTACAAAGGTTTAGGTGGGAATTCAGCCGAGAGAAAATATGGAATATCTTTTATAAGGATACCACAGGTCTGGGCCTTCCTCTGTTAATCATTTATCAATTGATTATTCATTTATTGATTAATCAACAGTTATTGGATAGCCACTATGTCTAGTGTTTGATACCAGGGACATGAGGTGAACAGATCTTGCTGCTCTATTAGCTCCATTTGTTCACGGACTCAAAAGAGCCTGGACTGCAAGATGGACAGGCTCCAAAACACGCCTCATGTCGGGGACAGAGTTAATGTGAGTGGCTGGATTCCTGGGCAGATAGCATCAGAATCCTGCATGGCTTACACACTTTCGCCTTATCTCAATGATTGCCATGAAGGGCACTATTTTATGCAACTGTGGTGACATGAGCTACCTTTAACCTCCCCAGGTCACATCTCTGTTGTTCATTGAGAGGCATAAGCTTGAGCTGGGGGGTGTTACCTGTAGTGGAGGTGCCTGTGGGAGATGGAGCAGAGCCTCTGCTACTGGGCTTGGTCTCCTGGTGGGAAGAAAGATGTCACCTCGGAAAGGTGGGGGTGGGTAAGGGCCTGAGCCAGAAGGAGTGACTGCAACTGCTTCTTTAGAGCTCCTTAGTGGAGCTCCTCAGGGGACACTCCACCTGTAAACCTTCTTGCATTTGACATTGACAAGCTGATTAACTATGGTGTATCATGGTCTCTGCTCAGAGCTACCAATGGAGAGATAAATACCTAATTTCATGGTATAATTTTGGGGGCAGGGGATAAATAGAAGGATTTTTTAATATTATGCAATGCAAAGAGAAATAAGTTACCAAGAAAATTTTTTAAAATTTATTTTGGTTTTTCAAGGTAGGGTCTCGCTGTAGCCCAGGCTGACCTAGAATTCACTATGAAGTCTCAGGATGGCTTCGAACTCATGGTGATCCTCCTATCTTTGCCTCTGTCCCAAGTGCTGGGATTAACCCAGCCCAGGAGAAATTTTGCCAGGTGACATTTCAGCTTGAAATTGGCCTAGGACCAGGAAGGAGGGGAATGACCATGGCAGGTGATGGCAGAGCACCAGGTGTTGATACCTGTTTCTTTGTGTTTTCCTCAGAAAGGGGACTGAAGAGGAGGTTTGACAAAAGGGATGTAAAGCACAGTATCGGAGACACTGTCCCCACTGCTTCGTCCTCTCCTGCTGGCCTCCCCGGACAGTTCCTGTTCTAACCTTTCTTTCATCTATGCTGCAGACGCACAGACTCTCCATAGCTCTGCCTGTTTCCATGCCATAGTCTCATCTCCCATTCTTTATTCCTCCAGCTGGATCCTCCTGAGGTCTAGGTGATCTGGAATGCTTCCAGGGGCATCCCTATCCAGGTTAGAGAATTTCTGCTCTAAATAGGTCCATATGCATATGACAGTAGGTGGGATTTGGCTCTGGGGAGGAAGAGGGTCTGTGATTGGATTTTAGGGTTAAATCTTCTCTAGAGCCTATGAATTACCAAATTCCCACTTTGTAATGTGTGTGTGTGTGTGTGTGTGTGTGTGTGTGTGTGTGTGTGTGTGTGTGTTCATATGTGGGTACATGCTTGCCACAGCATGCCTGTAGAGGTCAGAGACAACTTTCAGGTCCGTCCTCCTTGTTTTCCACCTCTATTGAAGTGGGGTCTCAAAGGAGTTGTTCACTACTGCTTTTTGTCACCAGGCTAGCTGGCACTCAAGCTTCTAGTGGATTCTCTTGTCTCTGCCTCCCTTCTCACCCATAGATATGACCAAGATTACATATTCCTGCCGCAGCCTCTGCTTTTCACATGCTGTGGGGGTTCCTAATACAGGTACTCATGCTTGTGCTGAAAGCACTTTATCCACTGAGCCATCTTCCCAGCCCCCCACCTTTTGATCTAGTATTTGTGGCCGTGGGTAGCACATGTCTCTGAGACCACACAGACTTTCAGCCATTCAGATACCTGGCAAGTAATAGGGTGCTTGATAAATTAGCTCCTGGGGCCAAAGTGTATAGTAGATGGGTTGTATAGTAGTCTCTTGTATAGTAGATGGGTTGGCCACACTTTTTAGGGGCTAGTCTTCTGTCCTTAACAAGGACAGAAACCCTGAATGCTCATTTCATGTTGTTATCAACATCACAGCAGAAGAGAGGTGTCTAGGCCTTGTGGCCTCACGTATCTGCATTTGGGTGTTCTAGGCTAGTGAAGCTGGAAGATCCTAGCAGGGAGCTGTGGACAGACTGATTACCTGGTCAGGTAGATGCAGGTGGGGAAGCTGGAGTGAGGTGTTGGGGCAACATTCCAAGCAGGGAGAATGTCCTGAGAGGAGTGCAGTCTCTCTTGTCTAGAGTCTCAGTGATGCCTGAGAGCTCCTCTAATTTTGTTCAGCCTTTCAGGGAGGGTTTTGAGAACCCCCTCAAAGGCAATTATAGACCCGAGCAGATCCACAGCTTTTGGGTAGAGATGTCTACAGTGTGAAAGAGAAAGTGCTCATTCAGTCCCACTTCCCAGGTCAGGCTCTGGGCTCCTGGGAGGTGCTGAGCAGGTTTCTAGCTTGCACAGGGTACTTCTTACTATGGGGAATATGGGGAATGGCCAGGCAAGCCTCAGGCTTTTGTGAACATTGTTATTAGGAGCAAGGATGTGTGTGCCTATGTGCTTGTGTGTGTGTGATGAAAGAAAATAGTTTCAAGCCAGTCAGAGCTACCAATCACCCCCACTCATCCAGGTGATCAGTGAATCTACCTTTGGTATCGGAAATCCTAACTATGTTTCTGTGACTATCATTCCCAAGAGATGTTCTCTGAGCCAAGAATTACGTGGTGGAAGAAGTCAGGAATATGCTGTGTCCTATTCCCAGCCTTCTCTGTGTGTGTCATTACAGAGTGTATACACTAGTACTAAAGGCTTCAAGAAGTCCTGCTGGGAAGGAACCTATTTAACTTTACTTAACCCAGGCTTTTCCCCATTTATTTGATTATAAGTTTCTGTAGCACTAGCATTTCATGGCCTCCGTTGTACAAACGGTGTTCCAAATCCATAACTTCTGTAGTCATTCAATAGTGATGTGTTGCTCCCTTTCTGCCTCCATCTCCTAGGCAAGATTATGGATTCCTTGGACACCATTTCTGCCATGTTTTCATCTTCATTTTACCAGCTTAATATGGGGATTCTAGGTGTCATCATAACACCTAGGAGAGCTTGGCCTGCACAGAGGTCTTGTGGGATACCAGACCCTCGGGTGGTCCTTTGTCATTCTACATGAGGAGTTCAGGGTTAAAGCCATTCATGGGAAGGAAGTGCCCTCCCTCTGATCTCTGGACTGTGGCTTTGGCAGGTGCATGTTGGGAGGTTTGTGGGAGACAGTGGGCATACAAGCTAGATGTATGCCTGTGGCAGGCTCTCTCTCAAGTGTGGTCCTTAGAAAGCAGAGAGTTGGAAGCAAGAGGAAAGTCCCAGGGCTGAAGGATTTCCATGCAGCAGCTTTGCTTTAACTGTGAGGCGAGGGCTCAGGCAGCATAGCAGGATCTGAGGCAGGGGTCTTTTTGAAGGCCCACCAAGGAGCATACGTTTCTCATCTCTGATGGCTGAGCACAAAGCATAGGGTATCTGGAGTGGGGTGCTGTGTGAGAACTGGAATTTGCTGGTGGCTGGAGAATGTGTGAGTCGAGGATACATGGTGATCAGGAGTTGGCACTGCCCAGTTGGAAAGTAAAAAGACTCGGGGTTCTCATGCTGCCAGCCACCTTCCCTCCAGCTTCTGATGCTCGTCACAGGACCAGAGCCACTGGTGGGCCACTCACATGTCTCTGCATACTTGTCCCCTCCGCAGAAACCCTGAATGCTCATTTCATGTTGTTATCAACATCATAGCAGAAGAGAGGTGTCTAGGCCTTGTGACCTACAGACACAGCATGGCTCTGTGGGGAAACAAGAGAATACTCCCTGCCCTTCTCTTCCTTTAGCGAGATCTGCTACTCCTCTCTCCCTTGGATTCTGGAATCTGCCAGAGCACAGGTTGGTCTGCAAGGCCAATGACAATAGCTGGCTTGTGTTTGTCATAACAGTGATTACAGAGTGAAATCCCAACTAATGGTGACAGCTCTGGAGGGAGCTGGTGTTTCCCTTTTTCTCTATCTTCTGGTCATGACTCTTCCTCCCCTGAGCTTGCAGCAAAGCCACTTTGCAGGCGTCAGGATGCTAGATTTGAGTCATAATCCTGTTTTTCAAAAAGGCACTGGGAACCTCTCACCCGTCTTCAGAAGAACATCACAGGGCAAAGCTTGCATTCAGTCATTTGACTCAGTTTGCTTCCTAGACTTTGCTACAGTGGATACCAACTCATGCTGTCTTGCAGGTGCCCATAGATGTGGACGCTGAGGAGAAAATCAGGTGAGACAAAGCTAGCTGCTCCTGGTCCCTTGACATGAGAGGGCATCAGAAGGGGGCTCAC